>BMAO01017443.1:0-69114 GCA_019973975.1 Trichonephila clavata
GTTAAGTTAGGACTTCTGGATGGCTTGTGAAATGTTGTAACCCTTGACTCGTCCAATCCATGGGTAAGGGAGATGCTCATTGAGGTAGTCTTACCCGTTGGTCGACCAGTGTAAGTGCACCATTCATTGGAAAATAAAAAAAAAGTCAAGATGTTCCTGTGTGTGCAACTGTTGTGACGGATCCATCCCCTTTCTCTAAAATACTAATCCTCTTGGGAAAAATTGGGTCTTAAAAATTTTTTATAATATAAACTTTCACCCCGAAGAAGAAGATGTGAGTATGTAAATTAAGACTTGTTCATAAAGATTAAACTTTCAGTTTAGGAGGAGAGAGAGGTTAGATTGCTAAAACGGCTAGCAGTGATCGATTAAACGTGAATTGAGGCCAGGATACCTCGTAGCTGATTATTGTAGTATTAAAGTCAACGATTTGTCAATTAGGAATCGAATTTTTATTAGGTCGCTAAGTATTAGAAGATACTACCTGGACGTAAATGATCTGATAATTGAAAGCCTCCTTGTATCTCGTTTATCTCGCTATTGCTTTCCATGTTTGGTATTTGGATGCATCTCTTAACTATGGTTAATAGAATTTGTGTGTTGTTTGCATCTGAGAAAAAAATTAAAGTTATATTGACTTACACTGTGACATCAACCAAAGCATTAGCATATCCAAAAAAGTGGATCGTGTGGCCTTTTGCTAAATCCAAGAACCCAAAAAGCCTTTTCTAATACAAACGTAGCCGTTTTGACGGATTAGTCACATGACACACGTGCTATTGCCTGCATCACCTTCGTCAGGGATCTTGAAGAGTATATCTACATCATGTCACTTCCATCAAGGGCTAGATACAAACTTTAAAATCACATCTAGCTTACGGTTCTCTGAGGTGGTTCTTTTCTTTGATTGTAATTGTTTTACACGATCTGAAAAGTGTATACTTTTTTATGTAATCACCCTGCATATTTAATGTTGCACGAAGTCATAAAATAACACAATGGGGAAATATAAATTCCTGGACTATACATTATTTGTCAATTGTTTTCTTTCTCTTGGATTTTGTAGCCAACACAATCTGCAGGAGTCATTAACCTCCATTCCCTAATCAGCTCTATTGTGAAGCCCACACCTCTACGCTTGAAACGTTTGTACACTTAAATTTTTCTTACTACATTAGACAATTATGTTAATTTACACTAATATGCTGATAAGTAGCTATTACTGAAAAAAAAATGATCCTTAGGGTTCAATCACCTAGTATGTATTGCATATGTATATACACTGTGAAAAACAGATCAATTAGCCCCTTCTTGCTCGGAGTCGCATCTTATACGTTCATCGTTTTTGAGCCCGTGCAGTAAGCGTCACTTCGAGGTCATCAGGACTATATGGCAAATATCTAGCATCCAGTCTCCTTAAACTATACATATACTCCAGTTTGTAAACATTTCAATACCAATGACTCTTTAGAGTTGAATGCAACATATTCCAAAGATCTTTACAGATGAAAAAAAATTGTTAAATTTATAAAACAAACAAACAAAAACAAAAAAGATGCAGAAAAGGGGTAATTAAGGAAGCCAACGTATGCTTTATATGAATTAGCATTGATTCAAAATATTTTAAATCCCTGTCTCAGAAAGGGCATTTTAGATTACTTCATTCTAATTTAACATTAATCCAAATTAACAGCGAGCGTCACGAGCAAGGCGATAATCCCAGATATGTTCTATATCAATCCAATTCAAAGTATTCGTTCATCGTACGTGGCAAGGTTTTCGACTTCTAAGATTTTCTTGATACCACGGGTTTCATACTCACATTACTGTAATAGCAAAGCTCACCATAAAGCAAAAAATTTCAACAAGAAAGCATTCTTTCACGAAAATGAATCATTGTCCCCAAACAAATCTTATAAAATACGCTTTCCCATAAGAGATATCGTAATTTAATGAGAAGTTCACGTTACAACAGGTAGACACCCATTGATTTTTTCCGGTTCTGTTTTACTTCTGTTCTCTATTTATATATCTAAATCAGAACTTCAGAGAAGGCTACTTAGTCTATTCGTGGGTTGTGGAGTTTAAAATTATCCTAACTTGAATAAAATAATTGCAAAAAAGAATAAAAACTGCAAGATAAAAATTCACCATTAATATTTCAACACAAATGTTTTTTAGAAGCGCTATACATTCGGCGCTAATACATTGAGGGTTAAACGCACTAAAGGAGTACTAATACTACAACAAGCCTCGTTACAAAGGAATTAATTTCCTTAGTCGTTTCTTCCCCATGTAAGAGTTTACTATTTTCTACTGAAACTATCTTGTTTGACCTATACTGTTTTGTTATATTTCTATTGACTGATTTGCGTTTTTAGATTTATGGCAATCTTGTATACAACAGTTATTGATTCTATATATATATATATGTAATAACTTAAATTGATATCTACTCATAATTCTAATATTCTTTATTTATAACATCGAATTCATAAATCCAAATACCCTATTTGGAAACGAGTCTCTTTCTGAAGCGTTAAAAACATGTTAGAATCCCAAGTTTTTTAACTCTTGAAGGACAGTCCTGCTGCTAACACTAAGTCCTGATGAACTTTGGAACTCCTGAGAAATTTCCACCAACGAGGACTTGCGATTTTGTTTCACTACTCTTTTCAGAGTTCTGCGGCTGCGTTCACACCAAGTAATTTCGTTTTTCTGCCGTTTCACTGCCTCGACGTTTCCACTTTACAATTACATCACTCACAGTAGATTTAGGCTTCTGTAGAATGTCCGCAATCTCACGAACTGATTTCCCACAAAGGTGGCATCCCACTATACTGCCGCGATCAAACTCACTAAGCTCCTTTGACTTACTCATTGCCTCACAAACGCATAAATACAATCTGACAAACCACTACCAACATTTGTATAGCTTTCAATTACGTATCAAATTGCGTCACTCACCAGAACCACTTTTTTAAGAGGTGTCCGGATACTTTTGGACAGATAGTGTGTGCGTGTGTGAACGCGCAATTTTTATTCACATCCAAATTTCTTTTGTAAATAAATACAAAACTTTTTCGTTAATTAAAATATTATATCTGAAAGCCGTATTGAACCACGCTCCAAAAGGTGAAAAATTTCAAAACACATCATCGTAGATATAAATCACCATTCTAATAAACTGCTCTCTTGACAACATGAAGATCTCAGGTGAGTCATATATATTCCCTTTTGTTGATATAACTGCCTTACAATAGATTCTAATTGTGCATATTAATCTGAGCTTATGACAAAATTCTCATTAACATGTAGCTATGAAACGCAATTAAAAGGCCTTGAGAAGGATTTCATTAGCTTGTCACGGTTGATTGATTGGAATTTTCGACATATGAAAAATGAGTTTTTTGATTAAATATTTAGAATAATGCAGAAAGGAATGACAGTAATTTTGCTACTTATTTCCTTTATTTCCTTCCTAAAATGTAGAGTTTCTAAAAGGAATTAGGCTGTTAATATTCTGTTCCTTCAAAATTATGACATTCTGATGCAAAGGAACTATCATTTACTCCTTAGAGAATTATAATTAAAATTACTTATTTTTTAAGATTTATGAACATCGATCTGTAATGCTAGGATAATAATTCCATGGAATACAGACTTAGCATTAAACTGAAATCTCTACAAATATTTGATTGATAAAGTTCTGAGATAATATTAAACGCACTAGCTCATTTTCAATATTTTAGATACGACTTAAGAAGTTTAGTCAATAAAAGCAGCACTTTTTAAAGTAAAATAATTTTCAACATTGCTGTTTAGTATCTAGATAGATTATTTTAAATTCAATAAATTTTATTAAACTTAATTTTTATTGTATCATATTACAACATCATGAGTTCTACAGAAGTACTCTTAGAATAAATTATTTAAAAAATTGAACACTAGAAAATATCTGGCGTTTTCGTAAATTAAATATTTTTCCACATCTCTACAAGATAATGGCTCAACATGTGTACCACTCTTCTGTTAAATCATAAAATTTTAAATTTTCGAAGAAAATTTTAACACGCACATATAATATGAACTCATATACATTATATGCATATACATATATTTACAGTTTAATACTTCGTAGTAAAAATTCCAGCACCTCTATGTGTATAAAAACATCTCTAATTCTGTGCTTTTTTTTAATTTATTTTTATGAAATTTTCTGCATTGCATTTCACCTATTTTTTTGCTTCCCATAAAGAGTATCCTTGCTCCCTCTCAAGAAAATTGTACTTCAAAATGTTGCCATACATTCCATTCATAAAAGGAATAAATAAATTTTAAAGAATATTTATGAAAATGTTGCTAAATATACGAGTATAAAATAACGCTGAACATGTGTAAAAAGTGAATACATAGGTGAAAAATAAAATTTTGCCCGCTAATAATTTTATATCTTCTTTTTCAAATAAACATGTATCCTAAATATAAATTACTAAAAAATACTATTTCAGTTACCTAGAAAATGAGTGAGTGACGGAATATTAACTTTACACTACACGAGGGCTTTTGGCGGTAGACTTCGTAATTTTGAACAAAGACCAAGTGACGAGTAAGACACCTTAACTAGCACACCCCTCTCCTAAGTTATACACCCCACAAACGGGAGGAAGTTTGAGCATTAACAGATTTAACGTCCATCACCCCCCTCTACCGCGGATCTTCAATGGTACTAGGCTCGAACTCATGACACTCCGGTTACGATTCCATTACCTTGACCACTAGGATACCACCCTCACCTTAAAAAATGAGAGAAAAATAGATATATTTCAGTTCATTACTAAGTACAAGTTTCTTTAATATTAAAGAGAGAGTTTTAAGATATTTTACTTTAAAATATCAATATATTCTTCAATTTCTATTTGAAAGCTTATATTTGGAATGATATTTTGAGTATATTATATTTACATAACTTGAAAAGAGTAAAAGCTTTTCGAATGCAATCTTAATAAATTGAACACCACTGAAAATTAGTGCCAGGATTAATAGCTCTAATTCAACAAACAAGTGGAACTAAATGAGATATTTGACATATTTTTTTTTTCAAATTTGACATTTAGAAAATATTTTAATTACTAACAATGTACTATGAATCATACCATTATATTATTAGTCTTAAAAATCAATAACAATATTAAAACGAAACTTATTTTGAGCAAAATAGTTATTTTTTTGGTCTTTTAAGTTGAAATATTCAATATAAATACGCATTCAAAATATATATAAAAACTACCGTTTTTGTATAAAGTTTAAGAAATATTTAAGAGAACTGTAATTGTTTATCTTCTATTAAGTTAAAATAAATTTTAAAATAATATATTATTCAAATTTAATAATAGATTGCAGTGAAACTTGTAGTTCTATTATATTTAAGACAAATTATAACGTTTTATAAAAAAGATTACAGTTTGAAAGCATTTTTAACCCAAGTTTCCTTTATTTTATTTAAAAAATAATTTTTTTTGAATTTTGTGTTTTATTGAATTATTTTACGATACGCCTCCAAATCAAAGAAGCGTATAATAGGTATTTAAACTATTGAAGATATTAGCTATATAAGGTTAAAATTTCATTATATCTGTAGTTTTAGAATTAAGCACAGTTTCTTTCAAAGTTGAGAATTTTAACATTTAAGTACATCCATCTATATTCTATATATAACTTGATAGGTTATTTCTATGATTCTATTTATTTTAAACGGTCATTCATTTTTATAATACTTATACCATAATAATTTTGTTGTGTTGGTTTTGATGTCATAATAATTAGTTATATTACAATGAAAGCATCCTTCTTCTAATAATGTATTCCCGATGTTTCGGAAATGGTGTAAATATGTATACGATCGAAACGATTGCTGGCCAGATGCGGCCTACTTATTAAAGAAACATCTGCACCATCCTTTTTTCGATCACTCCTAAGCATTCAGCCATCTGAATTATACCAGTGATTCCAGAAATCCTTCCTCTACATCTACCTGTATTCCTTTGACCTGATCTCATTTGTTGTTAGACTTACTCTCAACCTAATTCTAGTGAAACTGGAATAGTATTGAGCCAAATCATGACAATATGTTGTCAATAACCGAATTGTTGATAATATACAGCAAATTTTTTCTTCATATGTTTTAAGTACAAGATAACAATTCATTAAAATTTAAAGTAAGGAAGTTTTCTACAATTAATCATTTTGCAATTTTTTACTAATGTATATAAACTTTGCAAAGTGATTTGTATAAATTTTCATAAATTTTTGTCTTACTTTTTTAATAAAAAATATTAATAAATTAAAGTTATCACCGGTAACTAAATTGTACTCAAAAGTCCCAATAGAGTTTTTTTCTTTTTATTTAGGGATAAAAATTAATCATTTGTTTTTAAAAAAAATAAGAATTTGAGTATTTCTTAATACAAGTAAATAAATTTATAAAAGTCTATTTTAAGGGTAAAAATATTTTAAAATTAAATCTTATTTAGAACAGCTTATGTTTGACAAAAATTTAAAATATTATTGTTCAGAGTTTGCAATGTTAGAAATATAGATAACTCAAAGTTACCTACTTTAAATTGATTTGTTTGTTAATTAGATTTGCTTTGAGATAAGTAACAATTACAATGATTCAAAACAAAGAAAGATTGGAGAAAATAACACAACTTTTATGGTAGCAGTACCTTAAAGAGTAATTCAAATAATGTGAAATGCGCAGCTCTCCGGCATACTTTGAGAGGGACACAACAGAAGAAACCATAGAATGGCCAATATCCATGGCATTATATCTGTCAGGGAAACCCTTCTGCATATTTTTGCCTCAGAATACAAGTTAATCACAAGATAATACGAGGCTGCTTTCACGGAAGCAGTTCCTACAAACTGACTATTTTACGAAAAATATTTTGATTGACCTGAACTGTATCAAGGTGCCACGCTGCCAGAACAATGGCAGTTCATTGACTCATCCCTTGAAAAGTAGTGGCTATCCAAAGTCACATTTACCATCATTTTGTAGGATGTACAAAATGGTTTGATGTTTCTATATCGATCAGAATTATCACTTCACTATTGTTCATTAGTAGGCTGTACTCTTGCCATCCTTGATGAAAACTGTCAATAATCCCACAACTCAGATGGCAATTTTTAAATTAGTGTTGGTCTAAAGCGATATGGATGACGGAATGACCAGAGTAGTGTTCGCACATGAGTTACGCTTTTACTTGTCCGCTTTTGCTTATCGCTGTATAACCGGTAAGGTGAACAGCTCTAATTAGGACTCATTTTTGAAACACTAAATCATTAGAGAGTGTGCTGCCATGATTTGGGCTTGCTCGCATAATATAGCCGGTTAGTTATAATTCTTATTCTGACAACCCAATGATACTTGGATGATGCATAACGGCTGGTGGTCCTCAGTTTTCTCTTGGAGAGGGGGGATGTTCAGTCACCTTTGTTTCGCAGGATGTGATCTGCAAGAGATACAGCTTTTTCCCTGACCATCATTCTTTCTTGATCTCTTACAGACTAAACACGTGCTGGACGTTATTGGATGCTGTTTGCATGCCTTGCCACCTCTGTGCTCAGAAAACGAACTCTGGCAAATGATTGGCTTAGAATGAAGCGCCATCTCCCACAAAGGCATCCATATCACCATTGGTTCTATACCTATACATGTTGCTTTATGTATTACCTTCCTTCGTTGTACCTCGCACTTACTGAGAAAGCATTGATCTCTCTCTCAGTTGATAATATCCTAATAAAAATAGCTTATTGTTCTTTGCTACATCTTTCTGTTGGCTGTCTTTCTACACTTTCGGGACACCACTCATATCTTTGATGTACAGTGAACAATTTCCTGCGTAGTGTGTACGATTTATCTATATTATTTTATTTTCTCCATATATATTACACTATTTCTGGATTTTTCCATTTAATTCATCTCTCTATAAATTCAGTCTAGAAGTTTAATTTGTAGATCCTACTTTCATGGTATCTGTGAGATATTACGAGAATATTCTCAAAAAAGGGCATGGGATTTTTAATCTTATGTGTGAAATGCACTTGACATTATTTTTTGAGTAAATATGAAAAAGTGGACACATTTAGATTTCCTTAAAGATATTAATAAAAGTATAAAAATTTGGAAATAAAAGGCAATTGTAAAAGAAAAATAGCTACGAAGCTTAAATTTTTGTTATGAGAGACCTTGTTTTAAATGCGGTTCCTATACTGTAATTTCCATGAATAAATTCTCAGAGAAAGTCACAACAGTAAGAATAAAGTAAACTATAATAAGCACAATTTTATTAATTTATCTCTTAGAAACAACTTGAAAGATGATGCAAATGCACTTCATAACTTTGAATCAATAGCAAATAGTATTTACTTCTAATTTATATTTACAGCTTAAAATGTAGTTAATATCGTGAAATAATTCTTATGATAATAATTAAAGTGTATTTTTATTTTGAGTTTATCTTTTCAACTAGCATGCATAGAAATAAACACGTAATGCCATACTTGTTTGCACTTAAAGTAAAAATGAAAAATTCAATTTGCCTCTATTAAAATATGTTTTAAAGAACGATTTTCGGCTACGAAATTCAAGTAACGAATGAAAAATGATGCAACGTGACTTGAATCCACGTGTTCAGCTTATGTCATATATTTTAAAAGAAGTCCTGTCACTTTTTGATAAAATATGGAATATGTTTAAAATATAATTTTTTGACCATAAGAAAAGAAATATTTTGAATAAATTTAATTCATTTCTCTTTTAACTGTAAATCACCTGTTTTTTTAAAAAATTAAGATAACATGTTATATAGTTTTTACTTTTATAAAGGTGTTATTTAATATAATTGTAAAAAAAGGTCTTCAAAATAATGAAAGTATACCTTAGCTAAAAGAAATATTCTTATCATAAATAAGATTTACACAACTGATGTACCTGTTTCTATTGCTTAATTATTTTCATTTTAAAAATTAAATTAATTCAATATACATAAAAAATATACTGAATGAGAAACTGTAACATTTTGGACAATGTCACAAAAAAACTGTATTTAATCACATTGTTTTAAATAACTACTTCATTACTTATACAATGACTCTAAACAATTTTCAGCAAAAAATTGCATATGCTCTTATACCTTTACATCATTTTTTAATTTATCAATATATACTTGGAGTTTAAACCACAAATAATTGATATTTTTTAAGCCTCCATATTATGAAACATTTGACAAAAAGTTATCTATGTGTCTCAAAAGTTATTAAAAACATGAGAAGTTGAACGAGAAACCCCTTAATGCTTAAAACATTTACTGGAAAAATTATTACCGTAAAATTCGGCGTATAACGCGAACTTTTAACATTAAAAATAAGATCGGAATAAACGGGTGCATGTTATATGCTGGGTATTAAAATGAGAGTCTTAAAAATAAAAAAAAAACTAGATGAGCACAAAAAACTTAAGACTATTACAAAGATTGAAAAGTTTTGTTTATTTAAAAAAATGCTTTGCCTTATGAATTTAAATGGTTGCTTTTCTAGAAATATATTATTTTTATAAAAAAATCCTTGGATAGTAATAATAGAATTGCTAACGTATATTGCCGATTCCTTCGTAAAAAAGAGGTGTTTGTTATACTGCGTATATAAATTAAAATTAAAAAATGCAGCTTTAAAGTATAATTGTGCATTATACGCCAGATTTTACGGTATTTAAAAAAAATATTTGTGTTTCAAAATTTTGATATATAAACTTTTTTTTCCACGTAGCGTACATTTAATGCGGGTTCATAATTAAAAATATAAGTAATTATTATTTTTTTATAATTTAACTAGGAAAACAAAAAAAGAAAATCTACAGTTTCTACTTTAAATTCATATAACAATTGAATATTTTATTACTAATTTAAAGCAATTAACCATTTTAGTTAATTTTTGCTAAAATAATTAACAATATATGATTTTTTTAAAAACAAATATCTATAATTAACTCAAAGAATACTCATTAAAACTACATGCATAAAAATTATGATACATTTTTTTTATCTTCAAATCTCTGAAATTCTGATATATATATATACTAAAAAAAATCAGTGTTAAAGAACCAAGGTATTTAAATGGAGCATAATCTACTTATTTTCAAAGGAAAAAAAATATCGTTCTTCATTTTTTCCCTTTTGATTTATATTTTATAAACTGAAATAAACATTACTTTTATTAGCATTAATAAAACATCGTTTTCCTTTTCTTTTACTTTTAATGATAGTTAATGCTTTACATTTTTCTTGAAGTCTTTTCGTTGCTCATTTTATGAAATATTCATTACTTTTAATTTGATCACATTTAATTAAGTGGGGAAATAAAGAAATACGGAGCTTACAAATTACGTATAATGAACGTAAGTGATGAAAGTTAAAAAAAAATCCGAAGAGGGTTTAATATTTGGGATGCATTTTTTGCATCAAACGACTTCAAGACCGGAATTTCCATTTTTATTTCAAGTATCAATTTGGCGAGGTTCCCAAACAAAAATTGCGATGCTAACGCAAAATATGATGTACAGTGCAAAGCAATTATCCGAAAAAAGTTCACATTTCATTCATTTGCATTTCTTGGTTCACTACAAGTTTTATTTCTTCTCAAAAATGTAAATTCTTTTTGTAACATTCTTGCACGTATTAACGAAAAAGGTTTCCTAGAATAAAATGAATTTTCGAGGTGGATTACATTTTAAGTTATTCTTTTCATAAGTGCAATTTAAAGTAATTGAAATACATGTTTACAGCGTATTATATAAATAGATACTGAAGTTCATGATTCTAAGTATTCTGCAAATAGAAATTTTCTTAGTAGGTTTTATTATATATAAGAACGCTAAATTTCAAAATATGCCATTATTCAGTATATTGTATTGCAATGAAGATTGAAAATTCATTAAAATTGCTGTTCTAAAATTTGAGTTGTACAACAACATTTCGAGAGGAGTGTTGTAGGTATTCGTATTACGAATTTGAGATACTGTTGAACTTAGAATTAGAGAGAAGGAGTTAACATATTTAATACATATAATTTATTTTATTCGTTTAAACTGCACATACTTTTAAAATATAAATAAATATTTTAGGGTTCTTGAATTGATAAGATACACTATACACGAGAAAGATATGTTTTATTAAAGAGATAATTTCTTAGAGTCCCAACTGTATATTTAGCGAATACCAACTATATTTAGCGTATTCAAAAGAAAAATTTATGTGTATCTGGAAATTTTATATTTTTAACAAAGACATTAAACGTCATGAAGTTCATTAAATTTACTTGCATCATTTCAATATTGAAATACACGACGCGCGCATGTGTTGTTTCCCCTACAGAGATTTACACTGCTTGTAGAAAATTGAGTTTTTCAGGGAAAGTGCGCTTTTCAACATGAACTCGATTAAGATTATTGCAAAATCCTAAATGTGAGCAGTTACCGGATTCACAACTTTATTGCCTTTGTTGACAGAATTGACGAAAAATTTCGTGTTGAATTAAAGCGTCAAGGAAACTTTGAGAAGTCTCTGGAATCAATCCTTATAATTTCCATTAGACTATATAAGATAGTCTATAGCCTCTGAGACGACAGTCGAGTTCAGAATCTGTTTTGAGTAGTTAATAATAAGATAAAGAGTCTATCTACCTGAGCTCTTGCTAGTGGAGCTGTGCTAGAGAGCCGTTTCTGGAGAGATGTAAAGCTTGTTTAAATGAGGTAGATTTCCATTAAAATAAATAATCTGTTAAAATATTTCCTTTTGTATTTGCATCGTTTTGTTTTCATGTCATTAGTTTGTCCTTTTTCATTAATAATTTTTTATTAATTAATTAATCGGAATCATTTATCACCCATGTGCATTTCTATCAGAGTCGTGAATACCATTGGAAACTTCTATATCCTAATTTTTTCTTTTGTACATTACAATCAAAACTTACCGTTTCCATTACATCTTCCATTTATGTCTAGATCGAATTACATCTAACATTTATTTGCATGATAAATTTCATTACTAAAGGGGGTTTGGCATAGTTTAGTTTGACTAAATGTATCTTTTACACTAATAAATCAACCCTACCTTATTACGTAAAAGATGTCTTCTAATATTGAAATATTCTGACAACTCATTTGTAAACTTTGTGTAATATATTGTTCCTATTGCTGTTTGATGTTCGTTGCTAAGATACTAGAAGCATACACACACATAATATTGAATGAAATACAAATATTTATTCACACACAAGAATTACTATTAATTAAAACAGTAGTTCATATTTAATTAGTTCATGTTTAGTTAATTTATCATGTTTAATTAGTTTATCACAATAAATAATTTAAATGTCTTCTGAAATCTATTCGTGAATAAAAAGTTTGAAACTCTTTTAAATGAAATCTTTTATAATGGTAATTGTAATTTCAAAATATAGTCACTAAAATCATATTCAAGAAACATTCTTAAAATTTCAAGACCCTCTAATAATAATGATTGGAATAGAAATAGTAGTAATAATACTTCATAAAAATGAAACACAAATATCTTAAGCAGAACTAACAATTATAAACATTAATTAAAATGCGAAGATTCTGACTTTGCTGTAGAACAACACTACATGCATTCAGAATGCAGAAAGAGAAATCGATCTTGCCGGTAAGTTACCGATAGTTTGGAAATGCTAATTTCAATAGCGTTTATGTCATTGTGAAGAAACGTAGATTAAAAACATGTTAATCACCTTAATTCATAAATACCAATAGTAATCTGAATGTTTTTGCTTAAGAATAAGGCATTATAGCATATTTAATGTTATGAAATTTAAAAATAATTTTATATTAAAGTTGCAACATCAATATATCTTTTATATCATACAAAAACATATAAAACGGACAGCAAAAGCAGCCTTCTTTGTTTATTTTATATAAAAAATTAGAAATAGAAGTGGAAGTGGGTTTTATTGTGAGGAGGACCAATTGTTTTTCCCGTCTGTAATACGGTAAAACTTGTGTAACAGTTTTGATAGATTACGACATTAAAATTTAGTATCCGGAAATCATCTCGGAGAAAAAAGTAAAATAATAAATTCCAGCTACAAATTTAAGTTTCTACTAATAGGCACATTTTTTCTTATGTAGCTATAAGCGTTACTACAGATGAGTTAATATTGGAATAGATTCGAATAAGGCGATATGGTACACTAAACCTCATCAACCTGTCGAAATTTTTTATTGACTTATTTGATACCTCGAATCTTTATAAATATGCCTACAAAATTTCAAAGCTTTACCTGCACTTTTTATGAAGTTATGGAGCAATATTTGATGACGGACTGCAACTACCGCACCCACATTTCAGATTATCTGCTAGAAAAGAGCCTGATAAAAAATGAATTAATTATTTTTCTACTGCGCGTCAATGAGACTGACATTATATATGCAGAAACAAATCATTTCAAAAAAGAATTGTGCAATTCATGTAAAAATTCTAGTTTGTGAATTGTTTATTGGGAAGAGCAAATGGATTTGGTCAAGATTTAAAAGCTGTGCGTGCTTTTTATGGTATTATTATGAATGAAATTAAAACTTCAAAATGGATTCTCCCAAAGCACTAATACTAAATTTCATTTTGATAACTCAGATAATTAAAAATATAATTCTCAAGAATAGAAAAACTCTTCCATTTTTATATATTTGTTTTTGGTGATATATATATATCCCATGTGTGTGAAATTCAACACTTTTATTATTAAAATATTTTAAGATATTTATTTAAACAAATGCACATATGCAGTTCTTAGATTTTGATATATTTTACTTATAAATTGTTATTTGATTTTGCTTTTATTCGTATAAAATATTTAACATGCGAAGGCTTTTCAAATCATGGAAATAAAAAATAAAGGCATAAACATCTTTTGTACATGTTGTGCATTAGCTCTGAGCATGGAATTAGCTCTGAAATGTGTATATTTATTTTTTTTATAATTAAGATAAAGTTTTATGAAATATTGATCTTTCATTCGTTTTTTTCTATATATTTTTATGGCAGTATACTGTTTAATTGTTCTACATTTGTGCAATTTTTTACGGTAAGTAGTTTTAAAATAGCTAATTAACATTTCATAAAGTTTCAGACTATTATGAATATTATATCATGCTATTCATGGAATGAAACTTCCAACTCATATTTCTCCATTGTGAATTTTTGTACATATACTGTTATTCAAAACCCTAAGGCTTTTTTGATAATTGAAGTATGGATTTGAAATTTTTTATTCATGTTCTGCAATGTATGTTTTGTAGAACTGTGCGTGGAATCAGCTCTAACATGTTTAGTACTTTTTCTAAAAAATTTCAAAATCAAAATCAATATTTTTTTGAGATTTTTTGGAAATTTAACAACAAAAAATTAATAAAAAATTAAAAAGCAAGAGCAGAAAAAAATCCATGCACAGTTTTATGTAGTATATTATAAGGCACTTGGAAAAGGTTTTTTGAAAGAAAAGAGACATATTTAAAAAGCCTTAGGTATTTAGAAAATGCTTAAAAAAGTTTAAAAAATGTAGATTTTACAAATATTTTTCAACAAATTTAAAAATTTTTGCATGGAATTATTATTAAATATTAACCTTTATAAAATACAATTAAAACCAAATATCAAATATTAAAAATAAAAAAAATTGTGAAGATGGTACCATGTCGCCTTAAAATAGTTATGCTACATAAATTAGTAACTTAACTTTTGAGAAAAATGACAGAAAGTAATAAGAAAATAGACACAAAACTATTGCATGTAGAAACAAAATAAAAAGTTGTCCTTTAATTACTACAAAATTAAATATTTAAATTTGTCTTTGTCATACAATATTTATCAGAGGATAGTTGTTGATAGTTGTTCAACTTTTCAATTGGAAGCCCTAAATTAGTTAAGCATATCGGAGAATGAAAAAACTATCATCCGAGTTTTAAACTTTTATTTTAAACTATCACCATAGTTAAAAATCCTGCTTCACACAAATATGCTGTTCTAAAATAAATTGTTGTCTTCCTAATGTGGTATGATATTATATGCATTACTTATATGAAATAGAAATTTTGAAAATTAATTAAAGTATATTTCAAAATTCTTCATGGATAAAAATAATTTTAAAATTTTATGGAAGATTTAAATTGTGTTTGAATTTGTCATTCAACCGCATTCTAAATTGAAACACAAAATTTGTAGTTTTTTTTAAATGTATCAGCTTATCATAAAAATATAAATATAAAATGATCAGAATTTGAAACAAAGACTTTTACTTATTAACATATTTTTTCTACTTCGAATACCTTATCAGTCATCTGATATTTCTAAAGAATGTCTGATATTTCTTACAACTTTCATAAATTTATTTCTGCTTGAATTTATAGGATATTTACAAAAAGAAAAAAAATAACAATCAGATTTTAAATACCTACAGCTCTTTTCTTGCACTCATACATATTAAAAAATTATTTTCTTATGAAACAATTTTTCTAATATATATATATATATATATGTGTGTGTGTGTGTGTGTGTGTGTGTTTCATTGTCTTGTCTCAATATGGTGAATGTGTTGCTTTGTTTTTGCATAGTTTAGTAAATTTCCTGCAATTCGTTACCAAAAGCAATACGTTAATGCTTGTTATATCAGATCAAGCTGTTCTTTTGTAAAAGTGAGAACATTTGAAATTTGTGTCAAAAGTTGTCATAATTCTAATAATACTAATTCTAATCGAATTAATTGATACAAACACGTTTATCTTGTTTGAGTTGGAATGTGATTATACTAGTGATGTCCTGAACCACCTCAAACCCGTTATATCTGCCTTTAGGTAGAGTGACAGATCGACTTTGATTGCAATTTATTCATTTTAATGTATCAGGAGCTCAATTGTGAGCCTTTCAGTGAGGCAGCTGGTAATTTCAATTTTGCGTTCTATATGAGAAGTGTTATTTTTACTTGTTCAAAGATGGTCTATGGCTGTGAGAGATATAACTATGTCAGTTAGTGTGGTTGAATTAAGTGCTTTAAGAACACATTTTAAAATTCTGGATCATAATCTCCAAAATGGAAAGAAAAATGTGGGCACAAGTGGAAAACTTCTCCAAAAATTGATAAAATTTTAATAAGAAGTAGCAAAATAAATCCAAGTAGGACACGCATAGAGCTTCGAAAGGATTTATTGGATAATGGTGTTGAAGCAAGTACCTCAAGTGCACGGAAAATGCTTCTGAAAGGTGGCCTTAAGGCAACAAGACTGAGGGAAACAACTATTTCTAACTCAGAAAACGATGGAAAAACGTTTAGCATGGGCCAAAAAAATACCGATCATGGACTACTAATGACTGGAAGAAGGTAATTTTGAGGGATAGATTATTTATTTGAACAGGGATACAAATCAAGTGTAGTTAGACGATGGGAAGTGAAATTTTGTTACCAGATCATATCCAACAGATTGTAAAACACTTTTCTAAACAGATGTTTAGGGTTTTTTCCCCTACAAATGGCCTTGTTGAAGCTTAGTTCCTCTTAAATATATGATGACTTCTGTCAAATATATAGAAATATTATATATTAGGATTGTTCCAATCATGGAAACATTTGATGGAGCATTTCAATATGACATGGACACTAGTCACAATTCGAAATTAGTTCATACTTTTACGTGGAAAATAAAATAAAAGCGCTCGATTGGCTTGAAACTTCTCCAGATTTAAATCATATTCAAAACTGATGTCATATTCTTAAGAATTGTTTCGCTAAGATGAATTGCACGACAGCAGAGCAAATGATAAAACAGACTATACTAGTTTGTTTCCAAGACGATGAAATTAAGGACATGTGTACCACTCTAGGGGAGTCCCTGCCAAGACGGGTTAAAAAGGTAATTTCTGCAAAAAGAAGACATACTTCGCACTAATATACATATTTTTCAGAGTATACTTCAATAAAATCTCGCAAAATGTATTAATTATTATATTCTTTAATAATATACATCGTTATATAAATATTCTAAATATAGGAGGTCAACCGACATATATTTTCAATGTCTTTGTGGATATAATTCAGGTTTCCGGTATCTTGAAATGATGCTAACTATATTTTTGTAGCATAACTATTGATTAAGATAAATTTAGAAGATATTAATTTTCTGAGGGAGAAAAATATTCCCAGCATGCTTTAACTTTCATAACATCTTTTTTTCTGAAGTCTAAGATTCTGTTGCATTTTAAAGTATTTTTTTCATTACTTTTATTATATTCACTTCACTTAATTTTTTCATTTTCATAGCTTTGAAAATTTTCAAATGAAGAAAATTTTTGAATAAAGCATAACAGTTTTATTTAATAACAAAATTCTTTCAAGATTTTATTAAAAACTGCATATATATCTAAGGTGAATAGAGTAATTTATTCCCGTATCAAAAAATGGCAAATACTTAAATATCAAAATCTAACTGGAGGGGTTTTTTTTCAGAGTTCAGAAGAAATTATTTAAAAATATTTAACCGGATATAGCTCATCATACGAACACTTTTTTATTTCAGAAAAACGATGCAAAATAAAGCATTTGTTATAGATAGATTAAGAACAATATATCAAAGTATTTTACAAGTAAAGACTTTTACTAATCTTTTTGAATTATTCTTTGCTGCCGAAGAATCATGGAAAATGAAGTATTGTTCATTCACTTCTTGTAGGGACAGCGTCATAAATCGTTATGTAAATTCGCATTCATTTTTTTTTTTGTACATTTTAAGTTTTAACAACAGTTAAATAATAAATATTGCACTCTTACTGCTAAATATGTCATCAGCTTCCCAATATTATTGAAAAACTTTTCGTTTCGAAAGTTTTACATTCCCTGAAATTGCGGCTATGTTATACCAAAAATGCATAAAATGAAGATGTTATTTTTTAAGCTTCACAATAACTGGTTGCTACCTTAAAGAATTTCAAATGCAATTTGAAACTATTATTGAGTAAAATCTTTTCTTTTTATACATCCATCTCTTACTTTTTCTCCTTTTTTAAAAATGCCATTCCATTTCTTAAAGGTTAAAGTTAATATATTAAGTTAAGTAATAGTTTAAGTTATAATATATATATATATATATATATATATATATATATATTATTTTATAGCACATACATTTAAAATTCCCAAAACACTTTATATTTCTTCCTACGATATTTAGAAGCAAAGTTTTAGCGTAATTGATAAACTGGAAATGGAGTTTACAAAACCGGAAGCAGATTCCTAAACAAAATAGTTTTAAGATATTGAATTGAAATTTTCAGAACATGTTTTATTTGGTTCTGTGTTATGAATCAAAATATATTCTCTGTGTATATATATTTATATACTTTATTGCTTTTTTATGAAAAAAAAATTATTTTTTTAAAAAATCGAGTTTTTGCATAAAATTTGGCATATTTAAAAGTATTTCAAAAATATTACAATTTTTTTAATTCTTAACATATATAAAGATGTTAATAATGTACTGCAAAAATATTTTTTGAATACATTCATTAGAATTTTATGTAAAAGATCGTAACTTCAATTTTTCATCAAAATTTCCCTAAAAAGGACAATTGTTAAAAACTCCCCAGAAAACGGCAAAATGGTAAAAAAAAAGTCTGAATTATTTAAACATGAAGCTAAAGAGAGTTTGAGCTCTAAATATGGCGAGTTTAAAATATGTACACTCTGTATAAATTTTTCATATTGTATTCAATTCCTTAAATGCGTTTTCTGAGAAACTACGTTTTTCGATTTTTTGCTTCACGGTAAAGTTCACTACAGGATCTTCAAAAAATGTTTTATTTTGTTTTATCTGTATTAAAGACTATGAACTAATCTCTGTGTGCATATATTTATGTATTTTATTTTACTTTTTGTGAGAAAATAACATAAGTTTTCTGCAAGAAATTGAGTTCTTGCATAAAAATTGTCATGTTTAAAAACCTTTCAAAAGAAATACAAATCTTATAACTCTAAGCACAGATAATGATGTTATTTATGTATTGTTTAAGTATTCGAATATATTAAGTAGAATTTTCAATACAAGGTTTACCGTAACTGCAATTTTTCACTAAAAGTTCACTCAAAATTCCTCATATAGCCAAAATTATTTTTAATTTCGCGGAAATTGTACTTGAATTACTAGTTTTATGCCCCATTTCAAATAAAAGTGCTTTTATTTAGTTGAACATTTATATATTTAAAAAAGGTTCTCCGAAGGTAGTCACATACCTTAAAAAAAGACGAGTTTTTGTAAATACTTAAAAAAAAAACAGCATCTTATATATTTTGGCTAATATGAGAGTCACTCTGAAATTTATGAGATACACTCCTAGGTTTGTAAAGTTATACTTACAAATTTTAGGAGTGTTCAAAGTAGTCTTCTCCAGCATTAATGCACTTTTGTATACGAATTTTTCGCAAATTAAAAATCTAAAAACATTCATTTCTTGGAATTGATGAAAATTTGCATTTATGGCCCTTCAATCTCTTCTTTTGAATGAAAACGACGTCCACGAAAGTTCTTTTCGATTAAAAATAACCAAAAGCCACACATAGCTAGATCCGGAGAATAAGGTTGGATGTTATATCACTGTAATTTGTTTTTGTTTAAGAAACTCAGCTGTTAATCCGGCTGCATGGGAAGATGCATTACCATGGTGAAGCATTAGACCCTCAAGGTATCCGACTACTTGCGACAATTTTTTTTTGAAAAAATGGAGATATGGGCCTTTTTTTTTATTTTTAGATTTCCTTAATACGTTTTAAGAAAAATATGCTAAATTTAAGAATAGGAAAAGAAATTAGTATTACTAAAATGGGAAAAAACTGGTAAAATATTACAAAAAATAACATAAACGGGGCCCACTCTACACCAAAAGTTTATGAACAAATTTATATTTTTCTATTCTAATGTGTTACTATGTTAAGCCTTTTTGAAATGACCTCCAGGATAAGAGATGTTTTAATTTTTACAAAGACTAGAGCACTTTACCTCAGTTGTTATATGAAATTGCTTAAAAAACAGTGATAATATTCACATAAGGGGCCATACATTTTGTAATAGGACAGTTATTGATAAATCTGAAGGCTAAAACACTTCAACTGTTATACAAAACATACACAAAAAAATTCAGTTAATTATTTTTAAAATTTTTTGAGCAATCGCTGTCCTTTTGTTCGAGTATTTAAAAAAAAACACATTTTAAGTGAAATGCTTTTTAAAGTATGACATCTTGCTTAAAGTAATGGCCTCTGCTTTTGTAGTTTTTGTTACAGTGAACGGAAAATAATAAACTTGGTACTTTTATAAAGCTAATAAGACATCCTATAAAATAAAATCATAAAAAAGTTGTCAATTTTGCCAAAATTTACAATTTTAGAGTAGTCGCATACCTTAACATTAACTTAGAGAATATCTGGAGGACATTTTTGGTGTACCAGTTTGCTGTTACTGTCTTCTGTCCTTCCAACGAGATGGCTTTGAACAATCTTGTACCTATGAAGAAAATGACATACATTACTTTTTCATTGACCGTTGTCTTTTCACCATTGCCGGCTTGGGATAATCTTCAAAGACCCATACTTTGATTTCTTAAGGTGTTGAAAAGTCAAAAAACGGTATGTACGCGCTTTTCATTATATGTTATAATTTTTGAAATGATGCGGTGGCCGCCATCATTTTGCAATTTAAGGGTTTCCTTACTGATTCTGACACACTCCTCGTTTTGGTGCTCAGTTAGATTACGGCGACTCCAACAGCAAACTATTTTTTACATTTTTTCATGTGTAATTCTTCATAAATAGTTTTGTGTATTGCTGCTGATCCAATGTTAAGTACTTTTTGTATCATTTGGTATGTACAGCGATTATCATCAATTAACATTTTTCGTATGGTAGGCACATTATCCGGGATTACTGCCGATCGCGCGGACTTTTTGTATGTTCTTCATCCTGAAGAGAATTGCTATCACTGCAAAATTCTTTAAAATACCATCTGAATACAGTAGCACGACATGGAGATTCATCATTAAATGATAATTACAGCCTTTGAAAGCATTCTTCTTCATTTAATCTAGCTTTAAAATCATAGAAAATCCTAGAACGATAATGTTCTCGCGTCAGCTCCATTTTCTCTTTTGTCTAAAATTTATTCTACGCTAAACAGTTTGAAATACGTCAGTAAAAAGTCATCTGTGGTGTTAAAATACTTTGTATTTTCAAATAACATCGTTAATTATTTTGTGTAACTAATCATCTGCGCGTATCTCAAAAATTTCAGAGTTACCTTCGTATGATTATATTTGAACTGGAGGATTGAAAGTCTTTATAATGTTTGGCACTTAACTGTTCATCTGACATATTCGTTTTAAAAAGTGCCCCCTCCCTCAAAGAAAATGGTAATTATCCACAAACATAAAACACCCCAAAAAATATAGTATTTAGTTGTTAAAATTAAAAAATAAACTGAAATGTTGATGACAAACTCAATTAAACAATCTTCTAGATTTAATGGACCTTCAAGGGTGAAGAAGCCATCAATTCTCTTCACTCCCCACCTATCATCAAGTGATTTATACGCCAATCCTCACAATCGATGTAAAAGACGTGTTCTTTATTCTTCTTTTCGTGGTTGGCAATGAGTCTCACAATTTTGAGACAGTATCCCCTTGTAGATGATGGATGAAGTCATTTCAGATACTGTCATCGACCAGTGACGGTTTGTTTACTTTCTGATGAACGAGTATTGGAGACTTCTTTGTGTTTTTAACACTCAAAACCTATGTTTTGTTCTGAGGCTATTTTCTGCAGCCTCAAGGGGACTTATTCATTTTGACAGCTAAGCGAGGATTTGGATATCCAAACAAAGTGCGCTGCTGTTTTATCCAGTGGTCGTATTGGATATTGTGTTCTCTGCATATCTGTTTTTTTATACTCTTCTAAATTAAAATAAATTTAGCACTTGTATACTTAAAAAACATTTATATGGCTACTTTTTTAGAATAAATACGATACTTGTTCTGATAAAAAAAAACTTTACGGTGAGTAAAAATACTCCCACAAAGCAAAGCAAAGAGATGCAATATAAATTTAGATATCTAAGGATTTTTTAAATCTTTGCATTTGTTTTTCATAACTATAGAATATTATTATTGTAATATTTAAATTTCATATTAATTCATAGAAAATAGTTATCTATTGTACTAAATCTCTCACGTAATGTTATATTTTTTTAAAGTGTTACATAAACAATTGTATACCACCATATATTCGAGAAGCTCATTTAGTATTAGTTGATCTGCTATTTAAGTAAGGTATTTCAGAAATTTTAAATAAATACCTTAAGAATTCCGAATATTAGCTGATGTCATGGCAAAATCTGTTTCGCTTAAAAATGATTCATTGAAAGATATTTTATTAAGATAATTTAATATTCCATTTTTTAAATTTAACTCCTTACGTGTGGTCATTTCCCTCCTAAATTGATTTTAAAAAAGAGAAATTTTTTACTTCAGATAACTAAGCATAATTTTTAATAAAATACAAACATGAAACAATTTTATTTTAATATTCAATGTACGCTTTCGCATCGTCACAGCTCAAGTGCCTTCGTCTGGGAAGGAAAGTGGGTGTCAAAATTACCTACGGCTACTGATATCTACTTTTATGGTGTCGCACTAAAAAGAGGTACTGGCTCCCGAGGAATGTACTTTGTCTGCAATGGTAAAACATCAACCGGAGGCCCCATTAGAAACAAATAAATTTTAAATTTCATTTTATAATTGTGAAGTACAAGAATCCCTAAAAGTCTGCCTTTTATAAGTTCATTCATGCTATGAAAAATGTTTCATATATCTTAAAATAATTTATCTCATACTTACAAAAATATTTCTTGTTCCTACCTCTTTTCAAACGGTTGAGGATTTATAGCGCAAGCACCCAATTTCCGTGCTTCCTTTGCTGGCCCATCTTATCGACTTTCCTGGTGTTTCTTGTAAGATCTAATTAAGTTCAAAAGCTTACAGTTAAAACGGAAAAAAATATCAATATTTAGATAATGGAATTAAGTGATTTATCACCAAAAAAATTAAAGCAGATTGTTATTCAGTGATGCTTGCTAGAAATTTTAATGTAACGCACAGTATTACATGCAACTTACGGAGAGAGTTAAATAAACCTAAAATGGTCGGGGGGGATTTTAAAAAGGTTGTCCACAACAGTCACAAGAAATAAAAGTCGATATTTGCTCATAACTATATCGGCATAATTCGTTTAACAGATTCTCACCTATCTCATAAGCTCCATACGACCTTTGGAAACCAGTTTCAATTATTACTATTTTCAGAAATTTATGGGAGAAATTTTTGTAGACTTGTCAGGTGCGTCCAGTTTATAGAAGGGGCCACACTTAGCATGGTAAATAGTGAATCAACAGTTGATCGTGGATAAATTGTAGATTATTTCATTCAGATCAAATCTAACTATTGATTATCGTTGTATATAATTTTGGAGGAAACCAGAACCTACGACATTTGAACCACTTTCTGATAAAGAGACCATACTACAGCAGTGGTTTTATTAAATGGGTAGTCATCATATTCCATTGATGTTTGACCTCCATGGGTTAAAATAAAAGCTCTGTAATAGTTGTGAGATATACAAATTAAATCGTAGAGCCTTATGTTCCTTTTTCATTGATGCAATTACTCCTGATTTTTTTCTACGCATGTAAATACTTGTCTACATATAATTTACGTGAGCGACAATTTTTTTGGAAAGTGATGACAATTTTTGAATGGTTTGTTTTTCTTAAGCCTGTAGAATTTAATCCTAAAGTTAATATTTGAAATATTCCTAAAAAGGCAATTGCAACTCGACTCTTGCTTCGCAGATTCTCAGAACTAGAAATCAGCGTTGTAGGAGACATGGGATCGAATGTTATATGCAAAAGACTGTTATAAGCTTCTAAATTATCGTATTAATGTTTGAATTCATTACTTGGAAACTATTTAACTGTAATGACGGAGCATGTAACCATATGAACCAACTTTTTTAAACCAATCGTGTAGGCTATTTTTTAGAATTTTTTTGCTTTGATGTTATAAAGAATATATTAAACACTTTATATATCAACCTTTGTACATAAATAATTTTATTAAAATTAATCAATTGCTTCAGAAAGTAATTAACCAAATGTGGCAATGCACCTAATTTTGAATGACAGCGTATTTCTTGCAATATATGTAAAAGTAACAAAATTCACTTCATCATAAAATAGGAATCTTATGATATTTAACAAATCGTAACTATCTTAACCCTTTCAGGAGGAGTTTTTTTTACAACAAAATAATTTTTGTAGCATAAACTATGAATAGGGCTAAAACTAAGATGTTATATTTTTAGGAAAATTTTAAACACTTATTTAGGACCGGGACATATATATCCCATCAGTCCTGACCACTGGGACATATGTGTCCCAGTGGTCTTCAATGAATTATTTTCTAAAGAAAACTAATGATTTTCTAGAAAAAAAATAATTATGAATGGTATGGTTTGAAACACAATCAATGCAAAATGATACATTACACATCGTGCACATTATTTTAGAGTGCGATTCCTTTTTTTGTTGTTACGGTACCGCCGTCATGTTTTTGTTGTTACTGGCAGATGGTCACCAACATTGAGTAAGTCACGTGATGTTTTGGATAGGAGTCTAGTTCCTGTACGGCGTTGATACTGTGCGTTGAGCTTTCCGGACTCCATCAAGGCTTTTGTAAGAGGTACAATGAAATCAAGTAGTGGGGTTTTTCAATGTTTGAGTTCGTAATGCGCAATCCATGAGTTTACCACAACGCTCACCAATAGGCGAAACAATACTTTTTTTCCACCACGTGCCAAATTTTCGATTTAATTTATTGACATTTGCTATTTGGTCTGCAAGGTCTACACCTCCCACGATTTTGTTGTAGAATTCAATTGCCACAGGGCACTCACATTCTTCTTTTCTTCCATCTTTCATGGTGCGATTTACTTTTGCGTATATAGCTTTTGTGTAGTTGGCATCATGATCACATAGGACTGTTAGGATAATGTGTCTACCCTATGCAAGACAAGAAGGACACATATGTCCCGATAATAAAAACGTAAGTAAAACTTTGCCACTTACCTGTTTATTAGGGGAAATCTGCTTCGTAGGTAACTTATCTGGCCTTAGATTTACGGATCAATCAAAATTTAATCCAAAATAGACGATATTTTCCAAAACTAAACTATTTACGTTCGTGCAGTATGGGATAAGCTGCAACAACACTTTAAAAACGCGGTATTTGCTTTAAATACGGTAATGCCATCTTGCTCTGTGAGTGAAAATACCTTCAAAAATATGGACAGGACTGGTGGGAAAGTCTCCAATTAGACAGAGAAGCGTTTCTGTCCCAAAATAATTTTTTGAAATATGCTTGGGACGTATATGTCCCGTTAGGCGCGAAAGGGTTAATGATATCTAACAAAATAATACAGCTCAAAATTATATATTTTAAAATAAATAAATACTCAGTGCGTGAAAGACAAATAAATTAAAATCATGAGTCGCTTGAGAAAAAGTTTTATCCCTGTAACTGCCGTAGGCTTATATAACCGTCTAGCTCAACCGGTGTATTAAGTTCCCCGGACGTATTTACGCGCTTTTCCTAAATTCGATACTTTTCTTCGCACTGCTTTCAGTAAAACTATTCAGAAGGCTTTGGAATGTAATAAAGTTGCCTTGACTGTGTGTGTGTTTGCGAAAAATTTACTTATTTCAGAATTTGCTCCTTTGTGCTTTTTCTTTTCCCCTCAAGGCACCGCATACACGCCCTTATGTGAAAAACAGTGGCACTGGGGAGTGAATCGTATAACTTTTAATCGGCAGATAAGAATGCTAAATAATTTATTTAAAAAAATTTTAATTACAGAAGTATGGTTTTAAATTTTAAAATTACTACAAGATAATAAATTCAAAAATTACTACAGGATAATAAATAATTTTATATTAAATGAGTTTAATATAAAATGTATTTGCAAGTGCATATATACAGAGGAAATTTATAAATCAAAGAAAGATTTCTGAAAATTCAAGCGCTGCACAATATAACTAAGAAATAAGAAATATATTTATAATCCAACAAATATATTTACGAAACATGTATATGTCGAATCAGTAACGGTGTGTATATTATCAACGAGAGGAATGCAATGTGACACAATAATAATTAATGGAATTTGGGGACAGTAGCCATACGGCAGACATATAAATCATAATGGAGGTTGGAATTCGAATGCATTAATTTCCGCCTCCCATGTCATTCAGACCCACCGTACAATTTGCTACTGGTGATGTAAAACCATATGTGTATTCGATTTGCACTATTAATAAACCCTCTATATGGGGAATTCTTTTATTGAGTTCAGTTAAAAAATATTTCTTCAGTAAAAATATAAAGGTTTCTAATTAAAATAATGCAAGCTAAGAGCTCTAATTCAATTGAAATGAAATAATTGTTCGGCTTTACCAATAAATTATTCCCAATAAATTATTAATCTTTTAGTGGATTCTTTAAAATGAATCAAAATCCATGTGTTAATTAAGACGGATTGCATCCGGAAATTCAAAAGGAATAATATTAATTAAATTTTATTTCTAAATATTGTTGCATCATTTTTTCCCTAAAACACTATTTCGATAATATGTTCCACTTTTTAGCCAGAACACTTTGAAAAGAAGAAAATATATTTTGGGATTAACATTACAGTGGGAAGATTTAGCCGGGAAATATATTCTTTTATCACATATATAATAGGAAATTAACCATTTACTGAAGCATTACTCATATTACGAGAGCCATGTTGAACTTCTTTCATAACTGATGGTAACAAAAATATGAGAAATAGCGATAAACAATACAATATTCCTAACTTTTATGTAAACAACAAATTAATATTTTCTGAGAGACTTTGTATTTTAAATTTCTCTAATCCTTAAAGAAATTTACTCCTAAAAGAGAATAAAAATCAGAGTTAATTAAAAAAAATAAGATTTTTAATTTCTAACAACTGCTTTTGGATTGTGCAATATTTTAAATTTTCACTTATACAGCGTTTCTCAACATGTTGGGTGTACCCGCTGGAAGGGGGGGGGCGTGATAACTCTACGAGGGGGACGGGCATATTGAAAAGTCGAAAACAAAAAATTATTGTAAAAAATTATTAATTTGCTAAAAGTAAACAAACAAAATACATTCTGACATAATACGATATTAATACACACATGCACTGATATAAAATACACTTATAAATGCATCAGTACTGCCATTATAATTCAGGAATTACTTAGCAATACTAAATTAAGAACAAGGTTAATAATTACAATTGATCCCATGGGCTTGTCATATATAAAATTATATACAAAAATTAACACTTATCTTGATAAGTATACGGTTTATTATTAATTCATTTTCCTGCCGATTAAAAGATACGTGATTCGCTCACCAATGCCACTGTTTTCCACATAGGCGTGCGTCAGTGATGGATTGAGGGGGGGGGGGAGAAAAGGAATAAATATGCTAATCCTCTGAAATAAGAAAATCTTTTGCAAACATTGCCAAGGTCTTTATATTGCATTCCAAAGCCTTCGGAATAATTTTAAGAATAGCTGTGCACAGAAAAGATCGTACTTCGGAAAGACATATATACACGTCCGGGCCAAGTGACGCTTTGACTGAGCGTGACGTTTATATACGCCGGTGGCACTAAAGAGGTTATTGTATCCTTAACGTCAAAGCATACTATTACTGAATTTAATACATTGTTATTGTATGGAGGGTGTGCGATGAAAATTATGATCGAATAATGGGTAAATATTCGTAAAATCATTCCAAATTTCTTGCGGATATTAATTGGGTGAGAGAGAAACATTGGGTTTATGCGAAACTTTTCAGTCGACTACGTCCTGCAAGAAACACCGGCGCATGCCGGAACGCGGAGAAACCAATTCACGCAGCATAGGCAGTTCAGACAAGTTGTGTGCAACTGCTATGAGAAGGAACGTTGTTAACCATCAAACAAGGTGAATGATGGCACAAAAAAGCCAATTGGACATGTTACGAACGGAAGAATCGTTGGAATGCTGGAATCCTCACGATCACAAACCGAAGTGTCTCGAATTCTGAATGTGGACCAGTCTGTGATCTCAAGACTGTGGCAGAGGTTTCAAAGAACGAGATATGTTACCCGACAACCAGTATCAGGTCGACCAAGAGTCACAACCCCTCGTTAAGACCGATATCTGTTAACAAGTGCTCGACGTCAGAGGGGCAGTACTGCCAGAGCACTGGGTTCGGCGCTCACAGTCACCACAGGAATGCAAATTTCGAGACAAACCGTTTACAGGAGACTCAATCATGCTGGCTTGTATGCCAGAAGACCAGCAGTTTGCATTCTCCTCACGTCTGCGCACAAACGCGCTCGTTTGAACTGGAGTTTGAAATATCAACATTGGAGAGTGGGAGAGTGAGCCAATGTGATGTTCAGTGACGAGTCCCGGCTTAGTCTGAGTAGTGATTCTCGGCGGGTAACGATATGGAGAGAACGTGGAACACGTTTTGAACCAAGAAACACTATGGAAAGGCATCATTTTCTATCAAGGGGAGTAATGGTATGGGCAGGCATCTTGATGGACGGCCGCACAGACCTCCATTTCTTTGATACTGGGTCTGTGACTGCTCAAAGATACAGAGACGAAGTTCTTGAGCTTTATGTTCGCTTGTTTGGAGGTGCTGTCAGTCCAGACTTCATATCCATGGATGATAATGCGCCATGTCACCGAGTGGTGCTGATTTATGAAACGGAAAACATCCAGCGCATGTCGGGGCCTGCGAACTCCCCTGATTTAAATCCTATCGAGCATGTATGGTATATGCTCGCGAGACAAATTGCAGCCCTTTCGCACCCCCCAAGCTCCATTACAGAACTGAAGAGAGCTATGCAAGAGAAGCTTGGAAACGTTTGAGCCCACAACTCATTCATCATCTCATAGCAAGTATGGTAAATCGTTGTGCAGCATGCCTGGCTCTCAGAGGTGACCACACGCCTTATTAAACTGAAGCATCAGTATTTTATTTAATGTTTTCTTTCATTTTTTTCTTTAAAGAGTGAATCCTTGCTAAGCTCAGTTTTCTTTCAAACTGCTACTTTGGATAATAAAATTCATTATTATCATTCTTTTGATTTGCTTCCTTAGTTTATAACCATTTCACACTCGCATATCACGTTTCCCGCTATTCTGATTTACAGTTCCTTCTGTATTCATATAATTATCAATTATGCTTAACTTTTGGACACCAGTGTACATAAACCATATAAGATTTATTAAAAGCTAAATTTCGAGTATCGTTACAGAAATCCGTTTTTAAAAATAATATTTTGACTCGAAACTCTCCATTCTTCTAAAAAACATTAAAATATATTTACATAATAACTATTTACTTCTATATATGCCCTATCCTAAATCAGTGACAGTTCTAGAAAATATAATAGCTTTTCATTTTGATCAACTGATTTTTTTATATATATTAGCTTATATTTTGGTTTGTTATTCTTGGATATCAAATCCATTTTTTGTTTTGTAGGATTTTCACTATGTTTATATTTATTTTGATATATTTTATACACGCACGCACGTACACACACTAAAATTACCATCAAATCCTAAAAAACCTTTTGTCTTTTTGGTTGAATATTTCTACCAAGTTTCCAGCTATTTAAATTTATCGAATTTATGCAGCCATCTTTTTTGACTTTTAGAAATAATGGCATAGAGAAAATAAACCATTATAAATTGTGGAGAAATTTTAATTTTTTAATAAAACATAAGTAAAAATTATGCACAGCTGATATGAAATTACTGTATATTTAACTATTATTTTAAATAAAGGTATATGGAAAGCAAAAATTATAATATCCCATGCTCCAATTTCCTTAATAAGATATATGTTAAAAATACCATCATTTTTAATTAGTGCATAATATTGAAATGCGAAAATCATTAAAATGCAATTAATGTGTTCAAAATACTGTACAATGGAGCAATTGTTTATCCATATTAAGTTCGAAAATGTTTGGATACCTTAAGAGCTTAGATAAGACATATAAACCCTTTCACATGTCTCAGAAAGCATGATTTAAACACCAAACTGCAGTGCTTCTCAAGTTATTTCATAGTAAATATAAATCACCATTCTAACAAATTGCTACCTTTGGCTATGTTACACTTATAAATGCGTCAGATACACCATCTATTGTTCAAATAATTGCCTTAAATTAAATGCAAATTGTGCCGTATGAATATTCTGTGTATATCAATATTCTCATTATTTTGTAGCCTCAGCAGGTAATTAGAAGGTCAACTGGAAGACTACTTGGATTCAGTTTGATTGATTCAGATTTCCGAAACATGAAGTATCAATTCGTTAAATAAATGACGAAGCAAGTCATTCAAGTATATGAAGCAGAAATTTTGCAATTCATTTGTTTTAATCTGACAACATGAATCTAACGCTTCTGAGAATCATTTGCTGACATTTTGAGTGATAATTATGATATAAATATCAATAGAATGCTAGGTCCTTACTTAGTGAATCATAATTGCATTTTAAATATTAATATCCTTCGTAAATTGATTTTAATTATTTATTAAGATTTCTTGGCATCAACATTTCAAGGTTTATTTTTGATTTGATGGATTGCTTCTCATTAATCTTGAAATGGTTTGATGTCATTATTTATAAGTAGTTTTCATTTTTATCATAATTAGTATTACACTGATTTACTTAGTAAATAAACATTTTGCTTAATGGAAAGTAATTTAATCTTTTTTTTTCTCAGCATTTTAGACAGGAGTTTAAGAAAATTTGTTTTTAAAGTACGTTTATTTCAGTATCATTATCTGATTGTTATACTGAACAATTTTATTTGAAGTTAATTTTGTATATACATTTTCTCATCACAACGTATTTGCTTATGATATGAAAATAAGAATTCTTTAAATTTCCTTTATTTTTAGAGCACATTTCTTTCAACTTGAATTATTATTATTATTATATTGTATTACAAGAAAATGTTAAAGTACAGGACTTCTTTCCAAAATATATATAAGCTACTTTTAATTAAGATATGTATGTGCATTTAAAATACTGTAACTACTATCAAGGTAGCATACTTTTGGGAATATATTCATTAGTATAATCATACAAATATATTTCGGACTTGGACATATTAGTGCTATAGTTCCTCGTGTCTTCAAAAAACCATGTCTGTAAGACTCTTAGTGAAAAATAATTTATCATAAAAATATATATAGTGGAAAGTTGTTGTTTTTTGAAAAATTATAGTATTAAGAAGAGTTAATAAATTTTCAGAACATAATTTATTCATTTACTTGTATTTCAAATGTATGGAATTATTATTAGAAATTTACTTCAACAATTACTACAATTTAATGTTCAACTACTCTTTCATCAATTTAGAAACTATTTAAAATATATCTTTATGAAAAATATTATTAAAATATCCTAAATAAATTGTGATTATTTCAATGTCAAGTAGCTTTTGATTATTTATAACTGACAAGTACCTCTCAATGAATTCAGTTCTGCATTTTCCTTATATTCTTATGTTTTTAATAAAACAGCACTTCATGATATTTATTTCTTCTGAAAGTAATTAATTAATTAAGATAGAAATTCTAAGCTTTTACTTTTGAAATATGTAAATTTTATGATTTTTATAAATTGAATTTCTTAAATATTTGCTTGAATTTTCCCGCTACTGTGACAAACGCAATTACTTGAAATATTCATTTTTAGATTTTCATTTTGTTCTGTGGTTTTGTTCTGAGATTTAATACACACGTTATTATTTTTTTATTCTTAAGAAAGTTAATGGAATTTCTACGTATAGTTATTCTAGTTTGACATTTTCAAATGTTAAATTTGTGAAATTCTGTTTGTTTCGAAAATTCACTTTGAGAAAAATGTCACTAAAAAACTGCTGTAAAATTTATTTATTACTGGGAATTGTATCGATTGTAATTTTTGTACTGCATTTTACTTTCCATTAAATTATTTCATTTGTCTGAGTGTCTTATGAAAAACGTTATGAATTTCAACCGAAATGAACGGAATGAAACTTTAAATTCATTGTGAATAAAAGAAAATTTTAACTTTTTAATGCACATTTAAAGATCGTTGAAGCGGTGTGGTCATGGTCACGAACTCATGCCCAGTATGTTTCGAATTCGAGCCCAGATGCCACTGAAGAGCAGTTGAGAGAGAGAGAGAGAGATATGAAATGATACATGTTAAATCTGTCGTGGCTCAAAATCCTCACTTTTTCGAGATGTGGAACTTAAAAGAGTGGAGTGTCAGCTCAGATGCAACCCTAGTCATTTTGTGACGGATCTATACGCGACCTTAAAAACTAATCCTCGTGGGGAAACTTTGAGGCCAGCATTCTCATTACTTCACAGCCTCTCAAGAAGAAACCATGATATTTAAATTAGTTTGACTATATAAAGTCTAGGTTTTGTAGATGTAAGATAAAAGGAGCAGGAGAGCTGTAGTGGTGATTCGTTGGTGAGAATATTTCATTCAGTATTTCATAAACACAGCGCGGATTAAGGAAAGAGTTGCTAAGATAATAAATTAGTGGATTAAGGATCTAAGATAGATTGAATCAGATTTAGTTAATTTGATCCCTTACGCTTGTTCACTTAGTCTTGTTCATTTAGACGCGTTTACTTAGAGTTGTTCACTTGGAATAGATTGCTCTCTTTATATATCACTCCTAGGGTCTCCTTTTGTAGTTTCAGTTGTGATTGATTAAGCGTGTTTGAATAGTAATAAAATAATAGTTATTATGGAACTCTGTGGTGATGCTTTGTTTGCCCCCACAACCTTAGGTAGGCAATATAGTGAAGGAGTGGTGCCAAATAGGTCACGCTCACAATTTGACTGATGCTCAAAATTACGATGTCTGTCAACCATAGCCCTCCAGTTAATTTAGATGTTGGCGTTAGTAAAAAATAGAATCAATTTATACATATATTACTGACAAAACTATTAAATACTTCAGAATTGTGGACCCAAACTATAAAATTATCATACCAAGAATTGTGGTATAAATGAACTCAAATTATCTATATATCAAGACATTACGAAATATAAAAAACAAAAAGATTCAAGCATGCAATGAGATTCCTTTGCATTCGATACATACAAATATTTCCAATATCTTATAAGCAATTTTCTCTTTGATTTAGGGGTTCAACAAGAGAAACACTCCCATGAATTTCAGCAGGTATGTACAAACAGAAATAATGTCGATAATATTTGAAAAGGAAACCAAAAATTTTAATTAAAAGATTCCAAGTTTGATGTAATTTTATATCGAAGGTTCTCGTTCCAATCTGCATTCTGTATTCCGTTAAAAATAACATTGAGTTAAAATATTTATTCTATAATGTGGTATAATCTTGAAATTGGTAGATAAAAGATAGTCTCGAGCAGGGGTTGTCATTAACCTCTTCCCGGTTTTTCCCGAGCTGGGCTCAGACAAGCTAAGCTACCGTCCTTGCTCATCCCGAAAGTAGCTCGGGCACTGTGAAAATTTACACTGTGCAATCAGTATTTCTCGAATTATTTATATGCGCTTTTCATGATTTCAAATAATTGATAAGTACCACTCGGGGGAAGTTTCTGCTTTTGCAGTACGGCATTCTGCTGAGTAACCCCCTTCAAGCTTGTCCGAAATACACATTGTTTTGATTACATTCCCCAAACTGAAAAGGAAAATAATACAACAAGACAGTGTATTATTTGATGCTCAAAGAGTGACAGAAAAAGAAAAAGGTAAGAAGAGGAACAAGATTGTGTATTGGCCAGATAGCGATGTTGTTTTTTGTGCACTACCGTGTTTTCAAATCTATCATACACGATCAAATTTTGATTAATAATTTTTAGAATCATTTATGCATATGCAAATTTATGCAAATGATGTAAATAAAATTCGTTATTCAAAACTGCATGATTGACTGTAAACTGTACTGTATGATTTATATTTATAGTTAGCGTATATTGTATCCAAAGTATAATAATTTCTGCCATACAGAAAGCCAAATTTACAGTTAAACCTCATTTATTTAAATAAAAAAAATTACATTAATTTTTATGAAAATTTGTATACGAATGGTGCTGTTATTATAAAAAAACATGCACGTTTGGAAATAAGCATAAAAAAGGAAATTTTTTGATCTATATTCCAGAAAAAGATGAGCCTGGAAGGTGTTAATTCGATCGCAATTAACCGGTGGACCGCCAAGTACTTTTGGGGTGACAGCATTTACTAAGAGCTAAGAATCGAATATTGAAAGAAACATTTATCGCACACCGACGCTAGATAGACTGGAGAATCGCCTTTTCACAACCGCGAGTTACTTACTAAAGCAAATCATTCGATGAGTGTGTATACGACACATGAAGTGCACGCTTGGCACTTAATACGCTCATAATTGTTATAGGAGAAAAAGAGATTATTAGCATGCCAGCCGTAGAAATAGTTAACCCCAAGTCGACAGAAGGGGAGAATAAACATTGAAGATGAGCCCTTCTCGCAATACTACGTGATTGGCTACTGAAACATCACCCCATACTCTGCGTTATCACGGAATTGGGTTCTTGTGTTGAAAACTTGCCAATTTTGTTTTACTAAGTTTTTGTAGTAAAACTAGTAATCTGTCATATTTTAAAATGTAGGACACTATGTTGAAAACAAGAAAACATGGAATTTTAATACATAATGAAAAGAACAGTTCTACTTTAAATGGTGAATGTAAAACATGTTCGCTTTATATAACATGCAAGAGTGGCAAGTGCGCATGCGGAGAGGATGTTTACTGTGATTTCAAAAAATGCGTAGGGAAAAAAATTGAATTTATAAAATTGCGTCGATGACAATTGTGTGTGTGTGATGGGTCCCATCAATAACAGACACAGTCAATGGGTTTTTGGCTATGTGTCAGAGATGGTGAGTTATCGCATTTACTTTTCTTATCATTTCATTATTCACTATTCACCAACAGGTTCCTGTTTTAAAATTATAAGTATGGGTCTTGTTATGGGAATCTGCTTGAAAATTTGGACTCATTTCGAGGAAAAAGTCTTCAGAAGAGAATATTTAGGGCTCAACTCAAAGGAAACGAATTTAATTAACGGGAACTATAATATCATGTAGATGTTCGTTGATTAAGTCTGAGTGTTTTTACAAAGATTCGGGACCTACTACAAAACACAAATTATTTTTTGGAATCAAAAGATGAAATGTACGTTGAACTTAGTGATGATATTTGGTTGAGGGATTTAGGTTCTGTTGTTTCTACAGCAAGTCATCTTAATAATTTGAACTTACTATTGCAAGTGAAAAATCAAACAATAGTAAAATTGATTCGATTTGTTAATACTTTTAAAAAGAAATTAAAACTAATATCTGCTTAGTTGATGAAGAATCAATTAAAAAAATTAAAAAATATTTCTGACTTTTTTTTTAAAAAATGGAAGTATATTAAGCAAAGAAAAATATTTTGATCGAATAATGAATCTTCAGTCCGAATTTTAGAGATTTTTTTTCAATAATTTACTACTCTAGAACTAATAGTTAGATTCATGTGTTATCTGTTTGGAAATGTTGATGTAGAAGAAATAACTAAACACATAAATTATATATCTTATCTTTACCGATTGAGGAAAACAATATTTTTCTCTTTCAAAATGTCATAATTTTAAAAGCACGCAATTCAGATCTAAGAATAACTTTCTTAATCTAATAGACGAGGAAACGTATCTTAATTTTAAAAAAAACATTCATTTATCAATGTTCTTTGACTCTTCCTACCAGTTTGAATCTGCCTTTTTAACAATGAATATGATAAAGACAATATATCGTTCACGTTTCACAGATGACCTCATAGAATCAAGTATAAGATTAGTAGTTAGTAATTACATACCATGATGTTCAAGATTGGCAGTCAGTATGCGGCCTAAGACTTGATAATGAATCCATCTTTTGATATTGTTATATTTGTGACTATTTTTATGTTTGTATCTTGCGTTTTGCTTTCAACACTGTCTTATAAGAGTAAGTTTTTTATATTGTAGTTATGTTAGTAAATACATATTTGGTATTTATTACTTTTATAATAAATATTATAGACCCTTTTTTAGCTCACCAAATCTCCGCCACTGGATGGATCGCAACACCTTGAAAAAACTAGAAGCAGACCTTAACATGTAAAAGTATGCCGATCCCTCAGTGGCGTAACGTACACCCTCACATTGGGGAGGGGCAGAGTTTTAAGGGTGCCCAAAACCTATGGTTTTGCAATCCTTTGCAAGATTCTTGGGGTTCAAACCCGACTTTGCAGGGTCCCTAATATTCTCCGTTACGCCACTGCCCCCCATTGTCAAGTGTAGTAATAAATGCATTAACTTCATAATATTTTTGTTCGATAGCACTATAGCTCAGCATTAATGTGAATCCAATATTATTAACATATATTATTTTGTTTAAATCTTTTAGCTCTATACTTTCATCTAACTTCCTAAGTATTATCATAGAAATGAGATATAAATTATTTTTTAATTTAAAATCTAGTATTTTCCCCGCTGCAAATTACCTCAGATGTCATTCTTATATTTTTATCAAACATTGTTTTATTTTATAGAACCTACTTAGTTATTTCATAAGAATAAATCAAATCTGCGTGAATGATACATATATATCAATTGTAATTATATATTATATTATAAAGTTTCCTTTCTTTAAAACATTATACGTCATTGTTAAAACGATTAATTTAATAGATAAAAATTAATTAATTATTAATGATTTTTTTATTTCTTGGACTTTCTACAATGCAAGTGCATATACGTGAGGAAAGATTCCTAACCAGGTGTATTTGATTTCTTGAAGAAAGTTCTGGGTCATATTTCTTCTCCATTCATCCATAAGCAGGTGCCTATTACACATAGGCCAGTGACTCCCGAAGTTCTTATTCTTCTGTCTACCTTTCCGTTCACATGCTTTCTCTTCTATTCATACTGATTCCCGTCATATTTCTGCTGGAAAGGTAATGAAATTGATTCAATATCTTAAGAATGAATTCCAAGAGTCTTGAAATTATTGAGGTTTCATTATGAATGTAAGATTCGAGTTGATTCAGTTGTAGTTTGACTTTAAGCATTTTGTTAATGGTATGTAATAGGTATTAATTTGAGACCTATTTTTTCGTATTATGAATATAAAATGTACAAAAGTCTTTGTAAAATAATTTCTATCTTTAATAGTTGATAAATAGTACTTTGCTTACGGTAAATTTGAATTGTGTTCGTTACCCTGCTATGACGGTATCAGTTTTGGAAAAACCGTTTACTTAGAAAGAATACTGTATGGAAATGGTAGTGGATAGGAGTGAACTTTGGGAATAAATTTGATCCCCAAACATCGTCAAGGCAGCAAATTTTCTGAAAGTTAGAGGCACTTAGAACAATCCAGAAAGATTCAAGATAATTTTCTTACAAGACTTTTTTTTGACTGCACAGTGACGGTGCCGGGAAATGACATTTGAGTACATCGACATGACAAATACGAAAGCTCCCTCTCCAGTTCTTTCTTGAAAGTATGATAGTTCAAACTATCAAGAAAACTATGATTTCTAGGTATGGGCTTCAGAGTTCACATAATCTAAATGCAATGATAAATTGTCGCTGTCACAACATTGGAATCAACTACTTGACAGTGATTGTACAATTTCATTTGCCTTTTGAAAAATTGTGATTACAGAACTGCATTGCTATATTCCATAGTTGACAGATTTTTGAATCTGTATTAAATGTACAATGTACGTGAATGTTATATTAGGGTCGTGAAATAGTAATCGGTGTTGTTTATGTCAAAACCTTAATTCAAATATTTGTACCACAAAATACCTACCATAATCTATGAGGTCTATAAGCAACTTAAAGCCCTAAAAGATAAAATCACCTCAAAAGATTTTTCATTTTTTCGTGGCCATACGGGTGTTCTTGGAAAGGAGCAGGCCAATTAGCTTGTAAAGACTACAACCAAGTGAAAAATTGATTTTGCCGTTAATATTCCTAAATCATTTTACAAGATCACGAAAAACAAGTAATATGAAAAAAGGTTTTTGAGTCAATTCTACTTAGATCACCAAAAAAATAATAATTTTCTCTTTATGAAATAGTTGCAACTAATATAAATATGTATATACAAATGACAGAATCGCAAAATTAAGTGGCAATTTATTTTTATTAATAACTTCAAAGTATCGTATTGTTATCCAAGACAATCGTATACATAAAATTTCATTTCAACTGAATGATTTGAAACGTGAGAAAAAAATCTTTTTAAAGTTTTGACCCAAGTCGTTGAAAATGAAGCCAAAGTTGCTGTATCTGTAATTCTTTAACTAATTAATTTGAGTAAATTAATTTTAATTAATTATAATTAAATTATTGTATTGTTACCTAAAGCAATAGTGTATAGAAAATTTCAGCTGAAATGAGCGCTTTAAAATGTGAGGAAAAAAACCTTTTCAAATTTTGACACATGTCTCCAAAATGGTCGCTAAGTTGCCAATAATGATGCCAACGTGGCTGTATTTGTAATCCTTTAAATAATTAGTTTTAATTAATTAATTTTTATTAATTATTATTAAATTACTGTATTGTCATTGAAAATAATCGTGTATATAAAATTTCAGCTCAATTGAGTGCTTTAAAATGCATTTTATTAACGATTGAAAATTTGAGCAAGATAAATATAGAGAGAGTGGGAACTAATAGAGTAGGAATTGAAAAAAAATATGGTGAAGTCTTGGAACCAAGAATATCTCATTTCAAATAAAGAGAGCTTAAGAAAGAACTTTTTTCTAACCATTAATAAAAGACTGTCATGCCATCATTGTTATATTAATTACAAAATAATCCAATTTCTCACTAGTCATGGTAACTTTAAGGCATTCGTGAGTATTTGTTTGACCATTTAAGTTCCTACAGAGTGTTCCACGTCCAAGAGGCTTTTTGTTCCATTCGTGAAAGGAACTGCAGCCAAAGTTCATCTCGATGTCCAACAGCTCATGGATATTATGGACTTTAAACGGGCAATAAACCGACATTTGTCTCATCGCTTTTCAAAGATCTCAACAGAGTTAACGTTACGCTAAATTTCAGAAATATTAGTTTAAATAAATCAAAACATTTTCCTTTTCCAGTATTCATTTAATTTTGCTGTATAATCTATAAAGTGACAGACTGGGAATGGAATATGAATTAAAACATGTCTTAAATAAGTATTTTACATCATACTTTTAGTTAAAATATTTATCGATTGCGTTTTTTTAGAAAAGTAGTAAATGTATATTATGAAAATCAATTTGAAATAATTCCTTGTTTTGTGAGTAGTTAAGGAAGATATGATATATTATTCTACAAATCTTAAAACATTAAATATGGTAGAAAATTATGTTACAGTTTTTATCACTTTGCATATAAATGATAAATTTGAGAAATTGGCAAATTGTTTATTAAAGTTACTTTATAGTTTTTACCACTTTTGAGACAAAACATATACAAGAGAATTTGGAGGACTGTTGATTATTTTTTTAACCAAGTATGTTGATGCCTAAGGTACGTATGAGTAAATTTACAATGTACAAAACTGCTTTCCTCTGGAAAATCATTCTTGATTACGTTGGTACCACTGAATGACATTACAAAAACATCAAAACAAAATAAAATCAGCTCTCAACCAAGACAAAATAAGGAATTATTACATTAAGGAACTATTAAATAAATTTAATAGTTTTCCCTTATAAATTGCTGTTGTTTGATACGAAATAATCTCAAATTAATTCTGCAGTGTAACACATTAGGAAAACAATATATTGCTTGCTAAACTACATTCTATTAACATTTAGTCATTTGCTTTAATGATAAGAGTCGAAACGTTTCACGTATAGTATAAGTGATATTTTAACATCTATGAAGACTCACCAAATAGCGCTACCTTTGATATAGTACTTACCTCATTAACTTTGACCTAACCCACTTGAATTGCAAATAAAGTAAAATTATTGGAAATTTAATGCAGGAGCATTGAAATCTGTGGTTTGTCAGATTATATTGTATGTTCGTAAAATCTTAATTTAATTTTGGGAAAGAGTTACTATAAATTCAGTTTTATTTCTAACATTTTACCTTAATCAAATAATTCAGCACTAAATAACTGGAACCTTAAATTTATCGAGAATCATACATTTTAGTATTTTTAAGTGGTACAGCATTTGGATAAAAAATGATTGGCTTCAACTGATTAATGTAATTGAACGTTATTGAATAAGATATCAGAGTATATTTTGCATTATATGTCAGGTATTATTGTCTAATGGAATACAGTCTCTCTCGTAACACTCTTCGGGTATTAAACAATGTGATTGCACTACAAATATTTTAAAGTTTTCATAGATGTGTATAATTATGTAATATGTTAGTTCACTTATCAATGTGAAACATTTATTTGAGGTTCACTGGAGAAGCTTATTAAATCGGAAACAAAAGTTTATTATAACAACTGATATCATTGATAACAAAAAGCTCTCTACAAAATCCACAAAACAAAGATGTAACAATTTTGACGTACATCTGTTTTTGTGTATGTTTTATTTATCACATGTACTTATACGTATTGTCAAACTTTTGTAATTACTTACATAATTCTTAAAACTTAAATACTTAATAATTCTTAATAATTACTTGAATAATTCTTAAAACTCATAAATTATATAAAAATTTTAGCAAAAATATCTGTAAATAGTAATTTTATCGAGTTTCATACTACAAGTACGGTTTAACTTTCATACTTAAATCATTTGATTAATCTGAAACATTTTCTGGATTAATAGTGCTTTTAATTCGAGGAAGGATAAGAGTACATGAATGTGAATATTCTATATGAATATACTCGAAAATTTTTATAATTCATTTTAAGAAATAATTGTAATTTTTTAAAAACATTGCTGTTACTATGTATTTATTCTGTTTGATAAGAAATTCTTTGTTTTACTTTTAATCTTCAATAAATTTTAATTGGAGCTTGTAATGGGTAAACATTATACTTAACCTTGAAGTCATTGCTAACAGTATAATCTATTGCTGAAGAAAAAATACATCTATATACTTATGCGCTTACAGATCTTGGCACCAACGCTGTAAAAAGAATTTATTTAGAAGGAAATGAAATATAAATTACTTTCCTATGCCACTTACGTTTCCTTTCATTTATTTTCGATGGTTTTTATATGGAGAGTTTAGGTGTTTTTTTAAACCCCAATTCATCTTTACTTATGTTATTTAAATGCCAATTAATTTTTCTTCATAATGCTTTTTGAAGATTTTAATACATAAATTACGTACAGAAAAGCGCTGTGCTTCTTACATATGTTCTAAGTTCTTATCATTCTAAACATCTTACAACGAATAATGATCTCCATCAATCCAGAAGAGGAAAATTTAATGTTAGAGCCACCCAGGTATAGTCCTTCCTTGGTGAATATGCGTATGGATTGTCCATATCTTTATATAAAAATAAAACATGCAAAATATGATATAAATTTTCCCATGCTTCAATTATTGATTAACCGTTACATTCGAATGATCTCAATAAAAATATTCAACAATGTTAGAATGCAGATTTAACTTTTCACATATATGATCTATCGTTAGTACATATGAAACGGCTAGTTTAGAAAAGAAATTACTCTCCTGAATGCAACTTAAGACTGCGTTATCTTTCACTTTTTTTGTCAATCAAGGACATTGGCATGAATTTTAAGATCTTGTCAAGAAGTTGGCGTGTTGCTCACCTGCTAAAGAGTTGTGATCTTTGCGATTCAGAAGGTAAGGGGAAAAATGAATGTTTTTATCCCTCCTAATAAGGTAAAAAACAATCAAACCAATCAAATTATTTGTTACTCGTGAGGACCGGACACACCCAAAAAGTTTACAGCTAGCATCTGATCATCCGCTAAAAGAAGAAAACTAAATAAAAAACAGCTTACAAACAGCAAAACAGTGGAGCAAAGAGTCCGTTAATAAAAAGAAAATGCAATACAAATTATAATTTAAGTAAATAGGCGGTGAAGAAAACGGTGCCTTACAGGAATGCAAGTAAAATTACTCAAAATAAGCATGAACTTTTTACAAATAGATTTAGAAATATTGAGAATAATATTGCTGTTAATAGTGAAATTTCCCAAGAAGAGATCATTCCTGGGATAAATAACGCAAGATGGTTTTTGAAAGTATATAGGTATGAACAATAAAAACTTTAAAGGAACTTGATTCAATGAAGATAAACATGAAAATTGATATGATTAGAGTAAGAACAAAAATGGAACTTAAAAATAAAGATCTGTGATTATCTCTATAATAGATGATTAGTAACATTATCAAATATAGGTCATTCCCATTTTATGGAAATGATTTTAATGTTTAATTTTTATGTATAAATGCCGAATTTTTTGTGGTTATTTGCTTCTATTTGATAGCCATCATTCTTGTTAATATAATTCTAGATCGAATTTTACTTAAAAATAAACTTTTCTTATTATTGTTATGAAATTTCACTCCATTCTCCTTCAATCGTTTACCAAAGTCCTGGATGCCGTTTTCTAACTCTCGTTTTAATAAACCAAAAGCACAGATGTCCATTGGAGTAGCGTCAGGTGATTTTACAAATATTTCATTTAATGGAACACACTTTATACTTGTTTCTGATTATTTCTTTGCTAAGTAAGTGACAGTTGACTGACATGTGACTAGAGCTTTGTCCATATGAAGCTCAATTTTATCAATGCCTTTTCCTTATAAGGTAGGGATTTCTTCTTCAAAAGTTGGTTGCAAAATATTCTGCTGATGATAGTGTTAACTAATTTAGACTGTACTTGAGAATTTTTTGATTTTTAATTTGCCGTTGTAACAAAACCATGCAACTACCATGAATTCCTTTGAAAACTTTTCTCTACACTGACAAAGACATTTTGTTTACAGTCATTTTCTTCTGTTGAGCTATAGAAAATTATTCTTTTTTTATTACAGTCGCTTCAATATATGCATGCCTGATTGAATTGTAGCACAAATCTCCATTGTTTCGCAGTTGTGTGTTTTTATATAATTTAGTACTATTTATTTTCTTCCAGCAATAAATTTTGACTAAAACAAATAAACTTGAGATTTAAAATTTCTTTTAACTTTAAATCTTTAAGGATGATTTAATAAAAGTGCCGGAGGATATTCCTAGTTTTAATGCAATAATTTTTTGAGTCCGCGGTTTTTTATTTTAAGTTCAGTGGCTTCTCCTTCTTAATAGTTGCCTGCGTTCGAACAGTCATAACATGAGTGTTTGTGATCCCGTTTTCACTTTTACTTTCAATTAGACTTTTTTTTCTTTCTTGTTTAATATATTATAAAGTACCTTTCTATTTTAAATACAATAATCGATATTTTTACACCTCTTTATAATTTGTTGATACTAATGTTTCTCCACGGAAAGCGCAGTTACGCATCTTTAGGGTCTCCTATCAGGTTTTGGAGATATTTTTAAAATAAATCTTTTATTCTGCATTCCAATCAAAAGAAAACATTATAAGAGAATTATTCAGAATTTATAAAAGTTTTATCTCAAAATTCAAACGACAAAAAAAATTGAAAAAACTTTTCCATTAAGTGCGAACAAATTTATGTACATATAATATTGCTATTTCAAATAAAAAGTTTTACCCTTACTCCGTTCAATAAACATTCCAGCAGGAGAGATGTTGTCTATTTTACCTGACATTTTTCCCTATTACATTGATATTAAGATTCTGGTAATTATAATCAGTACAAATTGGGATTATTCTTAAATGATTATATTATTAAAAATGAAAAAATGTATAATTCCCTTCAGATTATTATATTTTACGTCGCCGATAAGAGAGAGATATTAAAAACAGAATTTTATAAAGAGCAAACATATGCTTAAGATTTAAATGATGTATTAAAGCAGTGATTCATTAGAAATGTTTGCTAAATTAAAAAAAATCTTATACGAATTTAATGTTTTACAAAAAATTTTATATCTTTTTCTTATTTTTAAAAATTCTCGTGTGAGCATTATTAATTCAGATTAATCTCCAGTAATATTATTTATCAAGAATATTTTTAAATGTTCTCAGTTTTACTTTTATTTACTTAACGTAAAATGTACAGCAGAATAAATCTATATTTTTAGTGTATGCTTAAAATTTTTAAGAGGCTCTAAAATAAAACATTTCCTTCATAGAAGTTTGTTACAGAAAAACGTTTTAAGAAATAAAATTTTACTTTGAAATTTTTAATGACAAATAAATATGTATGTATATACGAGTTTTTATAAACTAAATATATATATATAAGGTATTCTTCCAAAGATATAGTTTCATATATAATAAAATATTCATAAAACTTGTAGATGTCAAAAAAGTAAAAAAAGAATACTTTATTTAAGGTTAGAACTTTGATGAAATCAATTCTACAAGAAATGGTTTCTTTAGAGTTGAAATATGGTTGCGAGATAAAATAAAAAGGAGTTTCAGCATTTTTTCTTTCATATAAAATCTTGTTTTTTTTAGTTTATAAATTTTTGATCTGGTATGTTATAGAAATGGATATAAAAGTAAGCAATTTGATTTCTATTTTCTAGCGAGATAACCCAAACTTTTTCCACGTCGTTAGACAAATTGCAATGTCGATATTTTCGATCTCGTAGAAACTCTTAGTTGAAACTAAATTGAACTATTCAGTGTTATATATGAAGTACTTTCTTCATGATTTTATCGATAACGATTTCTGATTGAAGCTTTAAACTTTTAACGAAATCAACTGAAATATACTTAAACTAAAGTACTAAAAGTAAAATACTGTATTAAATTATTAAGAAAGATTTAATTTTAAATAATAATTTTACAAAATAATAAATTTGTCATCATTATAAGATTAGCTCAAGTACATAACTAGGCACGTTTTAAAAATGTTGGCTTAATAGTCAAGATTTACCATTTGATATGTTTAACTACAAATTTATAATCAACAAATGAAACATTTTAGTAAATGTCTTTCGTTTTCAAGTATGATTTGCTTCATGTTAGACTTTTGCCTATGTGGAACTACAGATGAAAATAATACATTTTTTTTAAAATACGTCATATATTAGCTGTCCTTTATCAGTAACAAAATTAACTGTGATTGTAATAGAACCAGAAAAAAACGCGTTAAATAATAACATTTTTTCTAAAAAAAAATCTTAGTTCCGCCCAGCCGGGTGGCCGCTGTCGCCGAGTGGTCAAAGTATCGGATCGTGGCTGGTATGTCATGAGTTATAACCTTGTACCACTAAAGACCCACCATATAGGGGAGCGATGGAAGTTAAATTTGTCGAGAGCTCAAATGTCCTCCAGTTGGTGTGGTGTGGTTGTTAGGAGAGGGGGTGCCAGCTCAGGTGTCGTCTTCATCACTTGGCCATGGTTCAAAGTTACGAGGTCAGTCTCTAAGATCCCTCGTGTAACTGAACAGTGCAATGTTAACATCCACTCACTCACTCACTCGCCACCCATCCGGTATAATGGTTAGTGACGCTAACTGTTGTGTCTTAGTGCCTTGGTTCAAATTCAGGAGAATTTATGGGTCGTCCTAAATGTACAGTGCCCTTGAGGCAGGGGGTACTCTAAATAGTCAGAAAGGGAAGTTGGTGGAAAGGGAGGAAAGCTGGAGTCTCCTGACCATTTCCAAGATGTTCTCTCTCAAAATGAGAGTGTAACCCAGCTAAATCTTACGGTCATCTTTATGGTGCTCAAAGCTATAGATTATGACATGCGTAGATCTATAATTTCGTTGACCTCGATCTGACATGGTCAGACGGGTGGTATTAGTAACATCAATCTCAATCGTAGTCTCTGCCCAATGAGTGGTACAAGCGAGCTACAAAACCACAATACCAGATATGCTCAGTGTGATACATATTCAGAAAAAGTGTAGTCTATGGAGTAAGTGGGACCAATCATTCTCAAAAAAGAAAAGGAAAAAAGACTTGTACATTCTAAGCGATTTGCTGAAGGGCATTGTCTTGTAGAGAACTAATTTTTAGGGAAAGCGTTGCAATAGGGGTAGTATTTCGACCTCCACATCTTCACTGATGTGACTCTTTCTCTGATTTATAACTCCTTAGAAAATATTAATAAATTAGATTCTTAAATTTTAAGAAATGTGCAAGAGATTTAGGAGAAAAATATTGAGGGAAATTGTTTTAGATAATCTTCGTTATTCCCTTTTGTCCTTAATATTAAAAAACTTCTAGAAAATATTCTTCTTTTTTTTAAATAAAAAATACTCATTTCTACAAAAAATGTAAAATTCTATTAATTGTTTTATTTTGATGTTTCATAAATTTTAAATTTTATTCGGAGCACAATTCATTTTACTAACTGATGTTGCAATGCTTTTTTCGTACTTTAAAAATGATAAGCCCTGAATAAATATAATTTATGTTCATCAAACTGCAACTAAAAAAAAAGTTGTTTACGTTTCTACATCAAGATCTTTTGTAGTTTAAAATTAGAAAAATCTTTAAAGGCTCAGAGAATAAATACTGTAAAAAAGGCATATTAATTTATTTAAATTACTTATTGTCTGTGTTGACAATAGCATTTCACTTATTGCCACTAAGGTTTACCTTTATTTGAAAATTTATGCATACTTGATTTTTTAATCAGAATTTATTTTATTTCACACTTTTTCGATAATATTAAGTAAATATTTAGATTAATGGTTTTGTTAAAAAAAGGTATGTGAGTATACCTTTTGAGGCTCTTTTCTTCCCTAAATTTAAATAATTATTTTTGAAAGTCATAGCAAAATATTTATTAACTAATAATAAAAACAATGTTGGAAAAAGTCATTTGCATTTATTTAAAATTGCTTGTTTGAAACAAAACAACAACAAAAACATCGGTAAGTCAAACCACACAAAATAATGTACTTAAATAATACACTTAAAAGTAGATTTGTGGCGGATCTATACGTGTCTTTCCACTAAACCTCTTGGGAAATCTTTGGGTTATCATTCACAGCCCAACATTTTGGAAGAATAAACCATGATATGCAGATTACATCAGTTATATATATAGTATAGGTTTTCTAGCTAGCGAGATTAATAGGCGAATAGAGGGATAGACGGAGTTAACTGGAGATTGAAATATAGAGAAGCTAACGATAAGGAAAGATATCTACCGATCAGTTATTTATAGCGCGTTATAGCGATAGCGCGTTTCGAACATTAAAGAGTTGAAGATATTTAAATGACGATTGGTCACCATAGGTAAATTGTAAATCAAATATTGGAGTAGTGATTTAATCCATAAAAAGATTATCAGTTTTATAGAAGTCTTCTCTCTAGGAATTCACGAAACCTCTCTGCTGTTTATTGGAACATCTCATCTTATTTGAATACTTGAATTGTGTTTGTTAATAATTAGTGTGCTGAATAAATAGTTGAAAAGTATTATGGCGAGTTTTCCTTCACTTCCTCCCACACCTCTAGCCAGATCCGAGAGTAGGTCCCGTGTGTTATAGATATTTTTATATAATTTACTTTTTATTCATTGTTTCATCCATAATGAAAAGTTTATTGATATTTGAAAAGTATAAAGGATATAATAAATATATATACTAAAATTTTGCATACAGTACGTGCCATTGAAAATGCAACATTAAAAACGTAACCGAGATATTTTGCGAATTTTATTTTAAGACACAACTTATCAATACATAACCGAGTAATTCAATTCTGCAACACATGCTGAGTGGAATAGAATGGATGAATGTTCATTAACATTCCATTATAAAGAAACACTTGGACTCTTGTTATGGACCTCATAATTTTGATTCATGATCAAGTGACGAGGACGGCACCTGAGTTGGCACCATCATTCTAAAATCACCACACCCCGCCAAAGGAAGGACATTTCAGCCTCAACTGACTTAACATGCAGCGGTTCCATCCACACGATGAGTCTTAAGCAGCATTAAACTCGAACTCATGCTGTGCTTACCACGTGTCCGAAGTAGGCTTTGCAAAACGGGATCCTGGTGTTTTCTCCAATCCCGGAATTTAATTTTTGTCTGAATGTATATTTTAAAATTTTTTTCTCATCATAATTTTTAAAGAATTTAATTCTTAGAAAATTTATATTTTATTTATGAAATATGTTTGTAGAATTTTTTTTGTGCCAAGTGCTATAAGCAAATAAATATATGCAGCTTTCATTTTTCGTGTGGGAGAACGTCTCACATATATAACAGGCTCACTGCAATACTTAGCAATAATATAAGCATACATCTCAAGAACAGATTTGGTCACAATTTTTCTTCAATTAAATGCCGTTAATTAATAGCGGACCTGCTTAAAAAGCTTGAGACACTTCAAATACCATTGCCTTACTAACAGATCATGCAACTAAATCTTCTATTTCAAATACGGTAACCCCTGAAATTGATCACATTCTGATTCAATAGCTGGATCAATTTATACACAAAAACCATTAAGTGTAGCAGAAGAACTAGAGAACGTTATGAAAAAGGTATATCACCAATGCAGTCTATTAGATTTGAGACATTGTCATCAAAAATTCAAAATAAAATGTCTCTTTTTTGAAAATGGAGGGTGACGGGGTGACTACCTGAAAATAATATACTCTTATTTATAATGGCGATAACACCTACTAGTATAGAATCTGAGAGAGCATTTTCTTCAGCTGGACAATTTGTAACAAAAATAAGAAGCCGTTTGAACAATGAAACGCTGGACGAGCTGTGTTTTTTAAAAGCTTATTTACAGAAACACAAGAAATAAAGAAATGTTTGTTTTATTTCCATTATGTACTAGTTTTATTTGTTTTTTTTATGATGAATTAAGTTTTTTGTATTTGTTACACACACATGCACACTAAAATAAATATTAAGTCATTATTAATTATGTTTGCAGTTTTATTATGCAACTTCAACTATTCTAATGTGTAAGTATGTTTAATAAATAGTCTATCCCTAATACCAGGATCCCGAAATTTTGATAATGTAATTCCAAAATCCCGAGATTGTAAACCATAGTCCGAAGTGTTCACCGCAAGGCTACCCCTTACATAATAGATCAGAAAGGAAGGAACTTGCCCAAAAGCAATATCTTTATTGATAATTTTGCATTGTGACCCTTTTTTCCTTGTCTCAAAGAACATGTAACAGTAAAAAAATGGTAGGTGGCTGTTTATGGAGATAGTCCCAGCAGAGACACACGATTTAACGAACTCCAAGGGGATTGAACTGAGCATGGCAGGTTGGCTCATACGTCAAATCTCAGTCACTTCCACAGTTGCCTCAAGTGTGGTAAAAAATGGTGGAATAAGGTAATGCAACAAGGTTCAGTGATGTAGCCAGAGCGATCTCAACTAACGTGATTCGACAGATTCGCAAGCAACTGGAGGGGATCCCATTAGCTATGCTGTTATCATATTGCAATAAGGGTAGTTTATTACAGTATTGCATTACTATCCAATAAATAACAATATTTTAATGAATTAGTATTTATTAGATTCTTCGTGATTTCAGTTGAACTATTTTTTTTTTGAGGCATTGCACTGCATTTTCTATATAAATACTCCTATTCAATGATACACTGAAAAATATTTTTTTTCTTATTTATTTGTAGGAAAAAGAAGAAAACATTTTTTAAAAAAGTAAAAAATAAACTATGAATGTATATTTTCATTGAAAAGATCTTTTTGTCATCATCGTTATTATATGTTGCAAATCCAAAACAAAAGGTAGATAAATAAATATATGTAAAGAAAACAAAATAGGGTTTTAATATAAATATCTTAATTACTCTAAAGGAATGGAAATGGATATTCTTTAAGTAATTGAAACTCAAAAGGCCTTTTGTCTTAAAAATAAAAGCCCTTTTTAAAGAAAATTCTGCTTTTTTTCTCTAAAACTGCTCGTTATATAAGACTTTGATTCAGATAACTTTTCATTTCTACTGAGGAAAGTTCTCATTTCCAAAAGGTCAAATAAATCTTTTTTGGATAAACTGTTTACAATGTTTGTTACTATTAATACTGAAAGGGATTATATTTTGTATTTAGAGATTTAGAATATGTTCAGTTATTACAATTCCGAAAAATATTCATGCATAAATGCAAATGCTAACAATTTATAATGATCAACAAATTTTGGATATCCTTTTATTTATGCATCCTTTGTCATGCTGAATTAAAAATTGTAAGATTAATGTTTAGATTATTTTTAAGCCGGAGTGTTCTAGAAAGATAAAAATTTGCAACAAGCCTTTCTTTTTTTCCTTTTTAAAAAACATGCCTTTATTTCAACTTTTAAAAAAATGTAACACCTTTTATCTCTGACAAAACTGTTAGAGGAAACTCAATTTATTTTCCTTACTTTTTAATCATTTGCAAAAATTTCTTCCTTTCCGGTCATTTTTTAAAATACCAAGTGATAATATTTTATTAACATTATATTGGATGTAAATTAAAGTATTTTAATGAAATGTTTGCAGTTTTAAAGACATTTTGTGTATCCGTATCTCTTAACATAGTTATTTTTATTGTTTAAGCTTAATTGTCATTATTTGTAATTTTATAGTTACAGACTGTTTGCGGAAAAATGCAGAATTTTATTAAAACATAATTCTTTCAGTAGGAATATCTTTTTAAGCATTTTCCAAAATTATACACCTATAAAGGTAGATAGACTAAGATGAAAACTTAATAATGAGTAATAAATCTGATTAAAAATATATAATTTTATTTATATCATTTTAATCCACTAGGAATATAATATTGTACAACCATTTAAACCAATGAAAAAATTGAAAACAAACTCTGTAAAATCATATAATAATATAAAACAAGAAATCTTTATAGGAACAATTCCATAAAGTGAAGTATTTTTCTTCAGATGATTACTATTCACACATTCTCGAGAATATGTTTGAACATTGGCAGTTCCTTAATATACAAATATAGTAGGGAAATAACCTCTTGAAAAAAGTTCTGAAACATGTATTTTGCAAAAGGTATTCACACTCATCTGCAAACGAGGTTCATTGACCTTCAAAATTGTCACCATTGAATGGGTATATAAGCTTGACAACTGGTGTACGAGACACTGAAAGTACGAAAGAATATATTGTTCGAAATACACTTCAGTTTGGTGATCACAGTTTGAGAATTTCTTTATTCATTGAAAATATTTGTCCTACATTGAACCATCGATACTGTTTGAACACACGCTTTAAAGAGACTGGTATACCTAAAAGCATTTGATGGTAATTTTTCGCTGAGTTTCTGCGCTTAAAATAAAATCGCATTTTGACACGTTTGAAGCGTGTTTTTTACTAAATCACTATACTATGCTGCACATGCAACATACGTTTAACAAAACAAAATGTTAGAACGAAACACCATTTGAACAACTACGTACATACAGCTTCATGTGTACAACAGAATTTATGCGTATCTAATTGCGCATTTCATTTATCGCGCCCCAGTGGTCGCATGTGAAGTTTGGGACACCGAAGGATCACCCATTATTGTAAAAGTAGTTAAGTTTGTTGATCTATCAAGTTACTTTTAAGAAATTTTATAAGCCAACCAAGCATCAGTTTAATCCCTATTCCTATCCTAAATTCTTAAGACAAATAATTACCTCACTTATCTGCTTGTGATCTGATGTAACAACATTAGACAGGTCTCGCTAGATAAAACTGGTATTCCCGGACGAAAGGTTCCCTTCAACAATTCCGAAGACTTCAGATAGAAATTTGTTAATCTAACTTTAATAGCAGCCAAATGATTAACTCCTAAACTCATTTCACTAGAGTTTCTAAGCCAGAATTGTAAACAATAGACAAGGAATTAGTGTGCTATCCAATTGCAATACAAACAAAAGAAAGCGTTTTCATAATTTCTGTATAAATTAATAAGCTTTGGCTTACTTGGGACATACAGGTATATTTCTAGCAAACAATTTCTTAATTTGTATTTCTGTGTCTCGAAAAAAAATTTAAATAAAAATAATTTTAATATAATTTTGAAAAAAAGTACCAACTTATAAAAAATTTATATTTTCTTATTTATGTTACGTTGAATTTTGAAAACACTTAAAAAATAATACTGAGTGTTCTATGTAGTTCTATATAGTTCTAATTTTGTGTTTTATATGGTATATACAAGTATTAACGAAAATGTGAAAAATTTTTAAATTTAAAAATCCCTTTTAAAGATTACATAGCATTAATAATGAATTAGGAACTTTCAAAATACTCAACTTTTTAAGAGTTGACAGTGATGGATCTTGTCTGGATTCAGCAGTCTCTAGAGGATTAGCAGCACAACAACAAAAATATTTATTTATATCGAAATAAATAAAAGTTTTTCTTTTTTCCTAAAGTAAACGGACTCTTTCATTTTAAGCCAAAGGTCCTTTTATCAGATTCTCATTTCAAACAAGTTAACTATTTCTTGATCTGATGATAAACAAAAACTTCGTCTTTTTTATTACAAATATATATTAAATAGTTTTAGTTTAAATAGAGAAAAATTGTCTTAGATAAAAAAATCTTCCATTTATATATAATTAGGTTTTATTCAGATAAATAACGAATAAGAAACACGATAAAATTTTACAGAAAATATGTATGAGCCATTGAAGAAAAGAGAAAAGTTTATGATCCTTTGAAACACTGTAATCTGCCAAACTGAATTCTGACTTATGTAACATTTTTGAGAATCCATTGTTCTTTTTTCTTTTCGAAAGAACTTTCTGGTTTCAAGCATCATCATTTGGGAACTAACATTATTCTTCCTAATTATCTTTAATTTTTCTCATACTTGCAACTAAAATTAAAGCTTATAGACACATTTGTCTAATTATGAGTTGATAATAATACAAAGAATTGATGAATAATGTAAAAAAACTCGTACAATATAAATAAGTACCATGCGAAGGTTAAACATTCAACACGATTATGTATTTTGTAGTTTTACATAGAAAGCTCAGCTTAAAAGTTAAAATACACAACTACGCATTTATAATTAAATTTTTTCCGTGGATGTTACTATGAAAGCTTAATTGAATAATTATTTCACTCCTGAAATTTAATTTGTTATTTATAGTGTAACATCTAAATGCTTTATTAAGTTTTGATTTTAGTTCCAGAATCATTTGGTCGTTTGTATTTGTATGAGCAATTTCTAAATGTTTATTTTTTGTACCGACTGTTTTATTTTATCAATACCAAAAAATAGGGATACGTTTTTTTTTAAATTAAAAAAATATCTTTTTCAATAAAATGATTTTGAAAGGTTTATCACTATTATATTCCTTTCTTTTATTTATTTACCTGACGGTATTAATTAATACTAGGAGCGATTGCACACATACATTTTTCATTTTAATAGTTACACTCCTTTTATTTTTTAGTACTTGTGAAAACACAACATTCTTGAAATTATTGTGTATTCAAGTCTAACAAATTTATAATATTTTTCAATTAAAATTGATGTCTTTCTATTTGATAGATCTCCTAAAATCATAGAATAAACTCTCTTTTCCAAAGATTAAACAACAAGCAGAAAAGTGATGATAACTCAACATGTACGCAAACAAATTAAACGGAGAATGGTGATTTTATTTTTTTATGACACGATAATTTAAAAACACAGCACATTTTTATTAGTAATATTTGCATTTTTATGATATCAACAGGAGTATAAAATGTTTTCAATTTGGTCGTATACGTAGATTAAATTCAAACATTTTATCATCACTTAGTATGATAGTTTCAAACACAGTAATACAAGTCTGACAATAACATCTCAAGATTTTTAATAGCACACATTGTTAGTAAATAATGTACACAAAAAAATGCCAAATCACTTAAAGCAGTCTTAATTTCTTATAAGGAAAGGGTAAGAGGTTAAAAACATCTTTTTCGACAGTTTTCCACTCATACTGAACAGAATTAAGATACAAAGAGCGCACTGGTCATTTACTTCGGACCACAGTTTCTTCTTAAAAAAACAGGACCAATAGGCTACCACTATAACGTCCACTGGTGCAGTTTCGAAACCAAGGCTATTTATTATAAAAATAGCTGTTGTGCAGCAAAAGATCGCTCACCAAGTAGATGCCATTAATAAATTAAATTTCCAGAAACAGTATCGCATATTTATTTGACCTTCAATGCAATGTTATTGGGTTCACAGAGGAAACGAATCCATTTTTCTAAAATTGTTGTGTCTTAGTGTTTCATTACATAGCATTTGCTTACATGCTAAAAATAAAATCATTCAATTTTCGAACCTTATGCGGAGCAGACATCCTGAAACGATGACTCATAGAAAAAGTCTAAGCCCTGATAAAATTACTAATTTGTTTCGAGAGATTTCTGAGGAATATATGAAGGTGGTTAGCAGTCTTGCTCTAATTTAGATTTCAATGAAGACGTAAGATTAAATGACTGCGAAGAATCTGAAGAAAGTGCAAATGAAATGGGTAATATTCCAGTAAACTCTGATATATATATATATATATATATATATATATATATATATGTGTGTGTGTGTGTGTATGTGTGTGTGTGTGTGTGTGTGTGTAGCTAGGGATGACACATAATGCATAACGCATAATATTAATGTTCCTCACAGATTTGCTACTGATAATATTTCGAGATTAAAGTGAAGTTCCAACAAGCTCCTCGAATTATAATATCACCATCGGTTTCTTTATGGTATAAAAAGTCATAATATATGATGATTTCTTGAAATAATATTAAAAAAATCTTAAAAATAAGCCCCATGGAACAGTAGGCATTTAATTATTTTCTATATCGCAGTGTCGAAATTAAACCAGTGGATGTTTAAAGATAATCCGGATTTTCTAATGCTATGGATGTTCCATCCCATATAAGAACCTAAGGACACCACCTCACTTCTCTCCTATACATGCTAGGGGGAAGATGGCGTGCTTGCTTTTCTCCCTATGTAAACATGACGAGAATCCCTCTGTTAAACAAAGCTGGACTTACAGATGAAGAGAATATTTCTCTAATGCTTTTCAGGCCAATTTGAATGACATTGCCTGTCCATTTAAAAGCTTCACTTGTGGAAAGTGCTAAATGGGACGCCCAGTAATGGTCGTATAGACTTCAGACGACCTTCTTGCAATCATCTGCACTACACTGTCCTTCTTTTAGTAAAGAAGAGTGTAAATTTATGCAGTGAAGAAGTTGCAGTACTGTTGTAACGAGCACTACTTACTAAAATTGGTCACCTGAAGTATAGTAGTAATTCTTGACCTATAGGAGATAAGAAGCTTAATGAGTAGTTAGAAGCTTCCATTATGAAACTGTCAATATTTAGTAGCATAAAATCTTTGCTTACAGTATGCTGTTGACCTTTCTCTACTCGCTTTATGGTTCTAAGACGCCATTCGTGTGCAAATGTCCCCTCGAACTCATTTTTTATACTTTATGCTATATTAGAATTGTCAACACACACTTATGATCTATTCTACAAATACATTTGAATTATGTTTAAATTTGAACCAGAATATTGAAAAGATTCATTTTGTAATTTAGGAAATACATGAAAAAATTATATTGCCTATTGTGATAAAATGTTTTCTTTTCTAATTTGTTTTAATTAAGAAATTCAAAAATAATTTTTCTAACTTTTTGAGGTTAATTCTATTACTGTAATGCTAAACCGTTTGAAAAAATAGCCTAATTTTGTAACAAAACATTAGTTGATATTAGGGATTTTACTGTATCCATACAAGTTACTAATGCAGGGTGGTCTCGAATTCATGGTACAAACTTTAAGGCTAAGTACAGGACATTGGAACAATTATTTATTAAATAGGAATGTGTGGGATCAAGTGGCGTGGGGAGGCACAAACAGAGGAAATGAAAGAAAATAGAAATTTAATTTTCGGTTGGTTACATTGCTGGTAGGGGGCAGTAGATGTCTAGCCACCGTATAACATGCCGCATCTCAGTAGGAGAAAGCTCCATTCACAATTGTGCTGATGTCTACGATGGGAGATTTTACCTATGTTTAAGAAGCAGACATGCATTATACATGTACGGCAGAGTAAATGGTACCGGCAGAGCTGCGCTACGAATGTATCACACGCAGTTTCCTGATCTACGAATGCAGTGGATCACGGAATTTCTCACCGATGTGTAAAGTTACCTGAATGTCACGTTTGAGAAGTGATGGATTAGGCGTAGTGGAACACCCTGATCTCCCAATTTTTTTAGCCTGGGTGGCATTTTATGGAAATACCTGAAGAATTTACTTATGCGACTCCACTTGACTCAGATGAGGATCATGTTGGTCAAATATCCAAAGCTGTTTCATATGGACGTGAAATACCTGACATCTTTGAAGATGTACGCTAATCACTCCACCGACACTGCCAAGCATGGATCAATTCTGATGAACGCAATTTTGAACTATTATTTTAAACATTATACTTGTCAATGACGTTTTTAATAAACATTTTGTGTTTCCTTTCGTCTCTTATTTTTTGTGTTTTTGCCTCACCACGTCACTTGAGCCCATACATTCCTATACAATAAATAATTGTTATAATGTCTTGTGCCTTAAAGTTTTTTTTTTAAAATTAATTTAATTGCAAAACTCCTCATGCTCCACATTGCATAACATGAGGCTTACAGCTGTAAGTGATAACATAATTATATAATTTAAAACAAAATTTCAAATACATTTAAGATAAAAATATAAAATATAAAGGAAGGGATGAAATACAAAAATATAAAAAAGGGGAAGTACCACAATAAAAGTTTTAAAAGCTATACAGTAAATAAATTTTCTTAAGATATTAAGGATGTCAGTACAATTGACCAACAAAGACCCTTAACGTTTGTACCATGAATTTGTGACCACCCTGTATACCAAATCTTTTGAAAAATGTCATATACTTCGTAAACATCACAAATAACTTTTATACATATATAAGGATGGTGTCCATGAAATTATTACTTTTAATCCCAAAATATAATATAAATATTGTTTTTATAAGTAAACGTAAACCATATACTTACCTGGAGTTTGAATGCTTTGGTACTTTCTCACTCCTGATTAATTAAGAATTCATTTCAAAAAATTTTAGAACATATATTGGTAACTTTTAAAAGGTAGTGAAAAGAAGCACTGAAAAAATATTGAATAAAAAGTAAACCGAAAAAATGAAATAAGTCTAGATAGTATGCATTGTAATAGTATTGTCAACGTTTTAATAGTATTTATTTCAATGTGGACAAAACAATTGCACATATGCACATAACTAGTAAAAATAACTTGCTTATTGTGATTTGATTCAAGCATGCTCAATGCATTTTTTTAATACTACATTAGGTATGGAACATTTTTTATTAAAATTGGGATTAGAGCTTGTATCCATTATATTTTGGAAGATTTAGCTCAGTGTAATAAAAATGACGGGGAAAGGTTTACTAGATATAAACCTGGTTCAATGCCATTCTTTTTCTTCTTCTTTTTTATAAAGCTTTTCTGAGCCGCCAAAATTTATGATTTTATGTTCAGTTGTGGTTTTAGTAGGCCATGTTTTCATATTTTATGTTCAATATTTATGGTTAACTCTTTATGGTTTTTAAAATCTCAATTTTTTTTTAATATTTAGTATTTAAGTAATCCTTATCTCTCCCGCTGAGTTTATTAAAAATTATGCATACATATATAATCGCAAACAAGGTAAATGAATTAAAACCAACATTTAAATTAACCAGAATATGTATCTACACTTTAAAATATATATATGCACACACACACACACACATATATATATATATATATATTATAAAAATATACAATAAATAGTTATATACCTAAGATAACTATAGTCATGATGGAATAGATTTAGCCACAGAAATACTAGAGCAAACTCCTAGCCTTAGGAACCAGCAATGCAGGTTTAAATAATGTTTTTCAGCCAGCCAACCTTCACCTGAATTTGCCAATACTCTGGGCCATAGGGAAAGGAATAAATTTTCTAGAGAAGTTTAACTATCATTATAGATAAAACCATAATCTATTAATGTAAAACGATAATATTATAGCCTATAATAATTACTAAAATATTTAAAATCAAAGTTAAACTATTAGATAAAGACTTATCACGTGACTCATATTCCCATCATATTCCCCGGCTATGAACAATAACAGTATCGCATAAAATTATTAAGTTTTGATAAAATAGCATTAATAACATATATACACATTTAAAAACTCTATATTTTATTTTAAAATTTATAGAAAATAAAAGTACCACGCAGACATATACAATTAATTTTTAAGAAAATATAATATTGTTAATTTACGTATCTTGAGGCGCCATCTATCGATAAACTGTACAACAAATAACATTTTTATTTAACTGTTAGGTAACTTTTTATAAATTTTGGAGGTTATCCGTGTTCCATACAATGTTTAATAAAGTTATTATATATATATATATATATATATATATATATATATATATATATATATATATATATATATATATATATATATATATAATTTTTAATTTTGACACAGATTTAATGGAATATAATTTTTTTTTAAAAATTTGATCTTTAACAACCTTACTTATTTACACTCTCTTTTAAATACGTTTTGTTAAATGCATTTGTCTACTTTACATTTATTTGTTTTGTTTTAAAAACACACGGGAATAATATCTATTTATTAATCCATTCATTACATGTAGGACAAAAATCATTGTATTCTGAAAGAAAGTATTTGTGTTTCTATTTTCTCTTCTTTTAAGTTTTATTCCTGTAATGCGAAAACTTTTATATTGCATTTATTACACCGAAGAATTTATAATGTACACAAATTTTATGTCACTTTTTTTTGTCTAAATCCCTGTTTGGGACTTTACTGAGTCCCAAGAATTATAAAAGTTGAAACAACACATTTAATTTCACTTCTAAGCTTTTACCTCGTTATTCTTTTTTTTTTTTATCTTCTCAACAAAATCCAAAGTTTTTAATCAGAAAGCATTGTGTATATTCTAGTGGGACAAATTCTCATCAACTTTTCTTTTACTCCCATAACAAAATTTGAAAAGAGAAAAACACTTTTTCTCTTAGTGGTCTAAAACTGTTTGAAAACATTATATATATATATATATATATATATATATATATATATATATATATAAACATACAATATCAACATCACATTTCTAACAATAAGATGAGAATTTTTACCAGGAAACCTTATGTGACCATGGACAATGAAAGCTACCAAAAGAGAAAATTGCGTTGCTAAACTTGGGAATTGTTCTTCATTTCATACAATACACTTTTCTCATTTTCATATCAGAAGTTTTTCAGATAAATCTCTTTTTTTTTTGTTAAATACTTTTTTTAAGGTAAAGTTATATATATGGAGGGGAAATTATTTTTACGGATGATATCATTAAACAATTCTTAACTAGTGAATGTGAAATTGAGTATGGATTTTGTGTTAAAACTATACATAAAAAAAAGCTTAAAACTATACATAAGTTACGCTGTGTTTTTTGAAAGTTGAATTAGCTAAATAAATATTTCGAAGCAGTTATGTATAAAATGTACGAAAGTTTCATGCAGAAAAAATATTTAGCGAAAAAATGTTCATGTAAACTATTTTTCTTGTCTCTTCCTCCACGTAAATACTTTTGTTAGTAATTGAAATAAATGGAAGGTTGTCGGGCTATACAATCCTTCATTTCTCTTAATTTCATTTTGTGCTTCCAATTATTGATTTTTCAATAGATATCCGAAGAAAGCGGTAGCCTAGTCGTCAAGGTAACTAACTCGTGTCCAGTGTGTCATGAATTCAAGCCTAGTACTGTTGAAGACCCACTGTGTAGAGGAGTGATGCACGTTTGATATGTCGAGAGCTCAAACGTCCTCTCGTAGTTGTGGTGTGGTACTTAGGAGATGGGGTGGCAGCTCAGATTTCACCTCGTCCCTTGACAGTAGTTCAAAATAAACTGAACAGTGTGACGTTAATATTCACTCACTCACTCACTCACATTCAATAGATATTCTGTGCAAGGAATCTATCCTAAAGCTACTTTTGTGAACGTAATTTTTAATAAATATTGATTTACAACGAAATATTTTACATATCATTTGGTTTTAAATCGTCTTTGGTATAAATTACAAATTATATATCTCATGTAAATAAAACCGCTTAACAGTATTTCTACAGAAAATCTTGTGGTTTCTATATCCAAAGCATCAGCATCTTTTCATTGAGAATTGTCGGCCGCTATTGGCAAACTACAGCTCCCTGTATTTTGCTGAATATGTATGATGCTCATGCCTGACGCGGACAACTTGTTGTTGGAGCTAGACTACCTATATAGAAGTAAGAAACACGTCACTCCATAGCTAGAAGGAAGAGGAAGGTCCCTCGCGTCTGGTATAGACGATTATGAGAGACCTAATTTTTAAGCGATCATCCTATCTCAATGACGATCGATAAATTGTAAATATCTTGTAAGTAGTAATGAGCTATTAAATTCAAAAATTAACTGAAGATGAATTATTCTTGATTAAGGCGGCTATCACTGACAGTGTGATAGTAACTATATATATATATATATATATATTATATATATATATATATATATATATATTTTTTTTATTATTTGTGTTGTGTGTGTTGTTTTGTGTGTTGTAATCGACGTTGGCCGTTGACATGATTTCTTTAAAATATGAGGTTGATAAGCAGTACGTGATTGATTAAATTGTTTATTATCATCTTGAACACATAAGACATTACAGGGACGAACAATGTAAGCACACACAACACACTGCAGCCGGCTACATTTTTACGCAGACAAAATACAGAAGCGAAAGAGAGTTGGTCTCCAGGAGTTCGGTATTTATAGCAGCTTAAATACGTGATCTGTGTGGGTGGATGGATGTAGTTTAAATCTCTCGTTAGACGGCTGGTTAACTTATTATAAACGTTGTCTGAAAGATGGACAAAGTAGTTAAAAGTTATTAAGAATAATTAATAGGGATTATTACATATATATATATATATATATATATATATATATTATGTCATTAAATACTCCTTAACATTTTCTGTCATACTTTAGATAGAATATTAGAAAAAAATGAAATAGTAGAACAGAAGTAAGTTAAGAATAGAAACAGTAAGTTTTCACAAATTGTTCGTTTTCGTGTTTTAAATATAAAGTAAATTTTGATAAAAATACATTATTTATTTCTTCGGTTATTAAATATCATTGAAACTTTAATTATATAAGCTAAGGTACTTTTACTCTGCATTTTAAATCTTACTATTTAACTTATATAGAGGATTTTTCACACAGAGCAGCTGTGGTGTATTTAAAGAACACTTGCACAAAAGATAAAACAAACTCTAATTGTAATATAACACTAAGTCAACGTTTCTCAATTTCTCAACAACTATTGTTGACCCAATCATCCATCACAATGTCCAACGCGCTTCTTCTCTCATTGAACATCTGTGTATACAATAATAACGTACTATCAGTATTTTAAAGCTAAAGCTACACTGAAACTTAGTTACAACCTAACGAATTATCAATAAATAAATTTATCGTAGTTGGCAACTACCAATTCACTGTATTGACAAAACCATAACCGATGCTTCTTAATTGCTCTCAGCTTACGTGTACCATATCGAATAATATACCATTCGTGACAAGTTTCCTTTTACCTTGAACATTCTGGAACATCTGTATGATCTTGAAGCAAATGAGTGTAAATGCTGAAATTCGTTTGTTTCCATCTAGTCTCAGACAGTTGATCCTGCTATTACTATAGTATCTATCATGTACATGTTTTGGAATTTGATACGGAATGTATACAGTTGTTGCAACGATCTTAAATATTCATAACTGTAGAGCTATACAAAATCATGGATAAGTATTTAAGTGGACTTAAGAAGACCTTAAATAATAGCAAAGTATCAACAAACGCTCAATTACGTAATAAAATATTTTGTTCTTTTCGAGTTATCCTTGATGTAATTGAATAAATTAGTAATGCATATACTATGTAGAGAAGTTTCATATTTTTCTAAAACAAATCTTAACCCGTTCAGGACCATGATCCCACATATTTGATCACGCGTTTCTTCCTCCAGGGTTCACGGTATAATATATATGATTGCGCTTTCCCTGTTCTGAGGCCAATGATCACACCAATGTGATTTGAGTTTCCGACGGTTTTATATTAATTTTTACAGGGCACTAGACGGCGTTTAAAGTCCGTTTTTTTTTTCGAAAAATGTTTCATAAAGCTTTGACTTCAATATGATCTTTCGTCTTCGAGTTTTTTTTTTTAAATACATCAGAATATTTATGAATGTAAACAACTACACACGTTTAACTCTTTCGAGAGAATCGGATATTTAAAGGTTCATGATTTATTATACTCTCGATTTCAGCTTATATCCTGACTAAGTTGAAAGCTTATTAGTTTATTGGGCATTAGACATTCAAAATAATAGTTTCACTATTTATTTTATTTTTGTTAATCTTTATTTTGTTCAGTATTACAACAATAATTTTATTTTCAGGAACGTTTAAAAAGCAGATAGTACAAATACGATGACTCATTTTTAACGAAAAAAAATCGTTTGTTCATACTGATTCATTTTTAATTGAGTAAGAACAAACGATTTTTTTTCGTTGTAATCGCAACCAAAATTTTTTTTAAATTCGCAATTTTATTCTTAAAATATAGCAAAAATTTTTGCACTGCATATTCAAATATTATCAATTATATTAAATTAAATTTTACTGTATTTGATTGCATTAAAGATTTCGTATGAATTTTTAAAAGAAATTAAGCTCAGCAGTGAAATTCGCTCGGTCCCATGCGTGCATATACTCTCAGCACGTGCGAGTCTGGGGAAACGTTTCTTTCTCCTTTCACTGGTCCTGAAGGGATTAATTTTATATAACTTTTTTAGGTTTCACAAAATTTACATTTTGCTTCAATATACCTTTTATCACAAAATAAATTGTAAATTAGCAAAAAACGACTTCAGTTTTACATTCCTTAAATTTATTCAAGCGTAAGAGTCAGCATTAAAAACTTTTCTCAAGTAGACCGAAAAACAGAATTACTTGAAAAATCAAAAACAAAAACAGAATTACTTGAGTTATTGATTGTTCACAACAAGACTGGTACGATAGATTTTTATAGAGTACAACTGTAGAGGCGTAAACTCTACATATTATTCAAATTATAACGCAGCATAAGGTAAGATTATTGATAATATTTCTATATTAATGCAAGTTAAACATCAACAGCAAGAAAAAAAGTTACAATAATAATCTTTAGAACAACAAAGCATCGTTAAGCAACCAGTCTACGTTGCCTTGGCAACAAACATGCATCAAACCACTTCAGTTCTTTTTGACTTGCGATAACAGCTTCGTAATAAAATCCTTTGTTTTTTCGAATTAGTTTTGATGGAGTATAAATGAATATGTTAATAATACATGTGCCATATATAGATGAATTACATTTTTCTTAAGTGAATCTTAATTTTATGTAACTTTTTCGGTTTCTAGAATCTGTAATGTTTATGCTTATATTAAGTACGTTTGTCAAATAGACTCAAGAACTACTGAACTATTTAAGTTATTCATTGTTTAAAACAAGAGTTGTACGATAAATTTTATCAAGCCCTACATTAAATGCAGTTGTATGTCAAAAGTAATATATTTAAATAGGGAAGTTCTGATAAATTACGTTTATAAGTTATTAAGTCGAAATCAGATTTAACGAGATGGTGAAGTACAGTCATTTCCAAGAAAATTTATTATCATTACATAACAAAACACATAAAATATTAAGATTATTTTGAAAAGTTTAATATGTATTTACTTTGTTATAAGGGACGATTGGCCTTTTCTGGATCCAAGCATAAATATTTTCTAAGTTCAAAACTATGTATAAGAATGTTTTGTTGGCTTTATAAATATTTACTTTAAAATTTGCTCGTATGGATTTTCATATAATATTGTCTTCAAATATCTCGATGCAACCTCATTATCAAGAAATAGAATTTTGTAAAATTTTAATTAATTTTCTTAGAAACTTTAATTCCCTCATAAAATATATTATGCAAAGTAAAATTAATTGGATTAATATGATGTAAAGTCTAAAAGGAAAGGTTGCAAAGCATTGCTAACACCTAATAATTTAGTGTAGTATTTCCCAAACTTTTGACATATGTGTACTCTTACTATAATTTTCGTAATGCTGAATAACCATCATCAAAAAAAATTGATCAATTTAGTATAACAATTAAATATATTTATTTATTTATTGTAATATATACAAAATAATAAGAAAGGGGAAATAAAATTATTCATATAATAAAATATCAATAAAATTTATATTATGAATAACCTTTATTTTGATTAATAAAATGGATGACATTATTTGTGCTGAGATGACAAATCGTCATAATTTGGTTCCCTTGTTGTTTTTAATCTCAGGTGCGGTTCCACGTCCAATATCCTGTTCCTTTTTTTTTTTTGGCTTAATACATGCTCAAAAAGCAACTTGAAAAATGCAGTTGGAAAAGGCAAGATATACTTCAGAAACTTTTCTGTTACAAACAGATACACATGTTGAATTTGTAACCAAGGATTTTAAAATACACTTCATATATCTAATTCTCACACACACAATAATCTCCGTCAGAAGCCAATTCAAATAATTGTTTTTCTTCCGATGTGAAGACAAATCTTCTGGCAAGGTTGCTGTGTTAATGTTAAATGGATAACTTATACCTTCAATATTTTTGTTTAAATCAGAAAAATTGTTCTTCACGCCCACTTTCAAACTCTCCAAATGCTGTATATGCATTTCATAGTATCGACATCACTTTCAGTAGTCGAACCTGTTATAAACTCATGAAGAGAGGAAAACGGATCTATTTCCAACTCTCTTTTACCTTTCCTTGCGATGACAGCTTTCTTTTTTAGTTGAAATTGAAACAATGAAATTTCTTTGCCTTGAAACGATAAGAGGAGGCAATTTCAAACAAAGAATATATCTACTAAGTATTCTAATTTACAAAGCCATGTCCCCAGCCATGCAAGCAATTTCTCCACTCAAAGCTATCATTAAGAAAACATTGAGGTTCCATGTCTTAGTTCAAACAATAAATTTAGAATTTCTCCTCTGGATATTCAATGAACATCGGTATGAAAAAGAAACTGAGTATGACTTCATCCTATTTCTTAATGTATTTGCGAAAAAAGTCGTGTAATCAAAGGACGATTTTTAATGTAGTTAACGATTTTCACTTTCATCCAGAACTTTCTGTAGATGAGCGGGCATCGGACGTGTTTCAAAAGCTTCTCTGTGTGTGCAGCAATGTGTCTATATGACACTTGGAACAAATTTTGAATTCTTGCAACGAGTTCTTTATTAAGTTCGACCATACTCTTTGGACCATCTGTCCTTATTCCAATCAATTTCGTTGTCTTGCATTAATTTATTTCTAACATTAAATAGATATTCTACTGTTGTGTGACCTTATAGGCTGGCAAAATAATAAGTCGTCATGAATTTCTTGATTTTTTTCATACTTAACAAACGCTATTAGATTTGCAAAATTTGCAATATGGGTGAACTAAATGACGTAATGCATAATAAATACTTTAAGAAACATCATATAATATCAGTTTCACATTATTAGACACATCAATGATTCGTCGATGAACTGTATTGTTTGTGAAAGAGAAAAGCGGTCAAAAGATTTTTTTTCACTCTATGTATTAGTACTTTTGCAATTATCTTGCCTGCAGGCTTGATTAAACTTTCACCCCAATGATTTCCACGGCACTAAGTTTCGCAATTAAAAGCGACACGCGATACGAAGCTTCAAGTATTTTGAATGTCATATCCTATCAACCACCACATTTTGAGACTGATTTGAATCCTTAAATTTATTCTCAAAAAATCCATGAGTTTAACTTTATACTGATTAGGGGTTGTCTCAAAATAGAGATTTAGGTTAGATAGTTTCATGATTTTGTTTGTTAGATTTTCAAAACAAATGATGAAACGTGGAAAGGCGCATTTTCATCTCCAGTCCTTGGAGATGTAAATAAGCCTCATGACTCATAGGGACATTTAAAAGAACGCCGTTAGAATGAATAACTAACAACGCTTGCGAAATGAAGTGATGTGGCAGTTTTTCAGGCGTTCAAAGTCCGAGTAGTTTCGAAATAATGTTCGAGAAGTTTTTGAACAACACTATAATGCTTAGATTTATGTGCACATTACAAAGACAGTTTGATGATAGTGGGTTTCGGAACAAGAGGTTAGGGTAAGATTGTTCAAGAGCTACGATGACCAATGAAGATCGACGTTTGTCTACTACAGTGAGACATAAGAAGAGTGTAATAGATTCTTTACTGTTCCCTGAATCTTTAGAGACCACTGGAGCCAAAATTCAAGGATTACTTATTCTAGAATTCTACTTATGAATTGCTTGTTTGAAAGAAACCTTTCGTTTGCCTCGAATTTCCTTCTGAGAAAAGAAACTGCTTAGCATGTGTCCAGTACATTAATATTGAATGAGTTAGAGACTATTCTATTCAGCTTAAGTACTGATTATTTTCGATGATTTGTTTTCAATATAGAGGAAAATGATCAATGTTTTTCAATATTCGAGCAGGATATGTTTAAATATGTGAGCTGAGTGGTTGATAATTTGAGCATGAATCATGTCGGATGGGTTCCAAAAATCTTTATTGGTTCACAGAGGATGTGTGACAGCATTTTAGCAAAAGATTGAATTCTTAGGGTCCTTTGTTCATCGACAGCGTACTCACATTAAACTGTTTTCCGTTATTTAATTTTTTTTTTCAGTTACCAAACTACAATGTAAAATTATAAATCGTACGAATATTATTTTGTTTAGAGCTTGTAAAAACATTAAATGAAATCCGATTGGGATAAATCTTAAATTCCATGAAGTCAAACGTTAACTGAACTTTAGTGAATGTTTCAGAACTAGAAACTGTATGAATTTCAAAGTAATAAAAACACGATATTAATTCTTGTTAAAAACGGTTTTTAAAGTATTTTTTTTTGAAAAGTCGTGATACAAGAATAATATTTACAAAATATGTGCGTAATAAGAATTTTCTTAAATATTTCTAATATCTTCCATTTGAACATATGGAAAAATATATACAGTTAACAGGAATATATACTTAATAAAGAGAGAAAAAAAGAAAATGGTTATTATACTAACCGTTTTGTTAATATGGTAAAATCTTAATTCTCAATGAGAAAAAAACTTCATGTCTTTTCTACACTTTAATTAAAATAATTACACAAACAATTAGAGATCCTCAAATATAAAATACTAAATTAAAATGAGTCGCTGATTTCTAATAAAAATGAACGGCAGTGAAGACGGCAAATTAAATCGAAAAGGTCATCCTGGAATTTATAATAATCCCTTAAAGTCCACAATCAAGCAATGCACTTAAAGTTCCTAACATCACGATTTGATTTATGAAGCATCCTCACAACCGATACATGAAAGACAGAACTATTTACTTTTTTCTGTTGTTTCATGATTGAAAACATGTCTCTAGGTTCATTGAAGACAGCATCGGCACTTTGATGATATATGATGTCATTCCTGAAACTGTCATCCAACAACGATGGTTCGTTTACTTTCTGATCAAAAGGCATTGACGAATTTATTGTGCCTTTCTTTGGACTATTATACCATTTTCCAATTATATTTTCTTCCGTATCCCGAGATATTTTTTTGGCAGCTAGTCTAGAATTTGCCTCATCAAATATTGCCTATCTTTCGCTATATGTAGAGTACGATGGGTTCCATACATTTTCAAATTTTGATGTTTTCCAGGTTTTACTTGTGATGATATGGGGCAAATTGATTTAGTTATATATATCCATACTAACTTCCCTTTTCATCTTTTAGGAAAACTCTTTTTAGAATATTGGCTCTTTATCGGATAAATATTATTCCGAGCAGTTTCAGGGTATTATTTATCAATATGAACGAAAGTAAGGAATATATATAGAGAAATGAAAAATATCTAGACATATTTAAATAATTTTAAAAACAAAATGTATTAATTCAATTTTAATGATTTGGAATTTAAATCTGATTAATATTAAATAGAGTATATATAGTATAATAAAATAAAACAAAATTATAAGAGATAAAATTGTACTTAATACAAGGCTAAAAAAGAAGGAAATTGGATTTTAAGAAATATATCAATAAAATAAATGGCGCAATATATATATATACTAGCTGACCCATCCACGCGTTGCTATGGGTTTGTTTTAATACGTTAGTTCAATATTATTCTAAGCTATTCAATGCTGTCAAATTAATCTTCGTTTATAATTTTGGAGGGTTGAAATAAAGTATAAAGCAACAAATTATTTTAATTTGCATTTCCTTCATCTCCTATTTGAGTGTAGTATAATGCATGAATTACTAACGAAGTCGTAAGTAACAACATATGAAGATTTAATTTTATAAATGTGGTAAATAACGTTGATTCTTTGCAATTTTTAAAATTATTTTATGATTTT
>BMAO01017444.1:0-16172 GCA_019973975.1 Trichonephila clavata
ACCTAGGTCATCCAAGAGCCACGACGGCCAGAGAAATATTGCTATTTGCCCATTACAGAAAGTCGTAACAGATATGCTACAGCTCTTTTCAGCTCTCTCGTGAGTTGTATGCGATCACAAGATCTCGAGTAATTAGCATGACTGCTTCCAGAAGATTTCATGAGAGAGGGTGTTTTGCAAAATGATATTTCTCGTTCAGTTCTGAACACGAGAGTATGTTTAAAATGATGCAGAGATGAATAAAGATAGGAACATGGGTTAATGGACGACCGTTCTCTTCTCAGATCAATCCAACCAAAGATTCTCGAAGTCCTTTCATATGAAGAAAATCAAGGACCCTCTACCTGCCTCGAATATCAGAGAAATTGAAATTACTGCAGTGGAGGTATAAGGTCCGGGCAGGCATCACCATGGATAGCCGAATACACATCCATGTCTTGGAAAAGGTGCTGTGATTGTTGTTAGATGTTGGAACGTTAGCCTTTTAAGGGTTGGATGACAACACGAGACCTCATCCGGTCGACAAATTTCTGGAAAATAAGGATACTCACCAGACGAATTGGCCAGCCAAATCTCTTCAACCTTATAATGTATGTCTGGGACGCTCTGGGAAGGACAATTGCAACTCGCAAAATCCACAAAAACCAAGGTATGAAAACTGCGTTGCTGAGCAAGTGAGACAAACTGCCACTGGATCTCATAAACTCCCTTATTTCCAGTATAATTTTACGGAAAGAGGCCTCTATATCTGCAAGAGAAAATCATTCCTAATCAACCAATTTTTTGGACCATTGTACAATCCTTCCGACTCCGATGAGTGTTACGCATAATCATCTGCGCCTATTATAACTGTTGAATGGTTATTTTTTTCGTATTATAGCAACCCTATGTACAAACAAATGTCATCAAAATCTGTCCAGTAGTTCTAGAGGTAATTGACTAAATCAGAAAAACTCTCTTAATTTTTAATAGCATTATAGTTTTAAATTGATTAACTTAATTGTTCAGTACACTAAGTATTTGTACTTTAAATGTAAAAACCTCTACTACCACGTTAGTTATTCTTAAAAAGGCAATCTCTGGAATTATTTAACAAGACAATTTTATTCTCTTGTCATTGAAAGGAATTACATTTTGCGTAATTTTTTAAAAATATAGTTATAGAAACGTGTAAAAGCACCTTAAGTACATATTTGTTCACACTTAGAGTCAATTTACTGATAAATAAATTAAATTCACTACTGGTCAATAAAATTGCACCAGAAAGGAAATCAAATAACAAAACTTTACTCTCTGTATGTGTACAGCATGGTAGGAAGAAAACGTGATTATAAATGTGCATTCAGTTTGAAGGAATATAGAGTACAAAGTATGTACACACATATGCCCTCTCTGGTGGCTGAAATTACTCTAACCCTTTTAAGAATCAGAACGAATGAGGTTTGGATGTACGATATGAGCAAGACATTTCATTCTGTTTCAAGTCTGTGCAGCACTTAACAATTGTAGTGGCTGAGAAGCACTGGCGGTCCAGTGTCTTAGTGACCCAGCCAGGTGTTTTCTAAGGGTGAGAGATCTGGAGAACATGTTAAATTAGGCAGCAGCTGAACATCCTCTATGTCGAGACATCAAAATACAATGAGCAACTTGTAGTATCATCATAGTAAGTACAGAACTCGTCGACGATATAACACTAAAGCATGCCGCATACATTCTCCTGAGTACATCTAGATTTCATATCAGAACTGGATACATTCATCACTATTTTCATGCAGAATTTAGACTCGTGTGAAAAGACAACGAGGTACCAATCTGGTATCAAGTTCTTTTGTTGGGCGTTCCATCATCGCCAAGCGTTAATATGCTATAGTTTCAAGGGAAGTCGCAATAACGTTCAAGTGCAGACAGTCCATGTTGCTCGTCGCACTGTACATGTAGATACATGCGCTGCGTATAAGCCCATTTGTCGACTCATTCTCCACAATGAGGCTGTACGATCATGCAATGGCAATGTCACAATTTGCCTTCCCTCTCTGACGTTAGTGGTGGTAGGCCGTTGAGAACTTGTTGGGAATTCATTATAATCCTCCTGATCCCATCGGTACCATATGTGCATGGATTACCATATGCCATTGGATTCTAAGCAATGTAAGTAGCAGTATTGCGGTACGATTATCCGCAAACTTGATAGGCCACACTTATTTTGTCATCGAATTCCGACATGTGCTAGTTGCCATTTTCCCTTTCTGTGGGAGACATAGCACGTTCTTCTCACAAGTAGCAATTATTCAAATGCGATTTCCTAGTGAAGAACCTGCTGAGTAACTTTCCTCTTACGTAGTGTTTGAGATGCAGTTTCTCACTCCCGAGTCATTTGATTGCACTTAAAAGTTAATCAGTTATATTTCCCATTTATTCTTTTCATACTAATTGGAAGTTTGCATCATCCCTTTTCATGTTGTTCCATGACTGACAATGTATTTTCTTCTTTAATCGACTCTTATAAACACCAAGGAAGTTGCTTAAGAATTTTGAAAACCGAACGATAAATTAAAAAAAAAAATGGAAAAACTTTTTTAAAAAATGAAGTATATTTTTTGTTTTGTTTTTTATTAGCTACTTAGAAAAAGAAGAGACGTGATATTCTAATAAGCATAATTATTTTGTCATGTAGTTAATTAAAATAATTGCGCACTTTTATGTATAAAAAGCCATGCTAAGATATTTAACGAACTGAAAGATAATATGTTGTCTTTTTTTCCTACGTCTAACAGAAAAACATAACTCTGATTACCTGTCACATACCTTGTAACAAATAAGCACTTTTCATAGATGGTGAGTAATATAATGTGTTAAATATATATAGTAAACATCTATTAAGTTCAAAGTTATTGCAATATAATTTTTCAGACACAATTACGTGAGGTGCTTTTACATTGTATGAAATATTAGATGATGGTTTTTAAAGCTATGTAAAATGTAGACATATTGCTCAATATGATAAGAAAAAAAAGGAGAAATCTTAAGGGAAAGTCGAAAGACAATGTGTTACTTATATTCATTGATGTATTGCAGAAATTACAGACTTAATATTTAGGTAATATTAAAATGTTTTACCTGCCTTCAATGTCCTTTTTTTATTGATTCAAATACTTAGAAACTAAGCAATTCAGTCCCATATTTCCAACTTTAACAGCTCTTTATGTTGGCAGTATGGAGACTTGGATTATAAATAGATTCATTGATTTTCCTAATCAAACTGCCAAATATTGCTGATAATATTGCATATGAATGTGTCTTATTATTTAGGGTACTTGAACGTTATAACTAGCTTAATAAATCATTTCTACGTTTCACTTTATAAAATAATATATAATTATGGCTTTGAGTGGAATTTGAATATCATACACATAAAAAATTTATATATGTTTTTTTTAAAAAGACATTATTTCTTGTAGATCTTTCATTATTATTATTTTCACCAAACAAAAGTGACTTATTGGCATACGCAATCAAAACAATCCGGCTTTGCATGCAAAATTTTTATGTAAATCAATTTGTAATAGAGAAAAACTTTTGTTCTGAATAGAGTTATATATTTGTTAAGCAATCATATAACAAATAAGGGATCTAGTATTCAGCCTGAAAAATAATTAGCTAGGAGTTATTACGTTAATAAAGGTCTCCATTGTATTTTTCATGTTAATTTCTTCCTAATAAATGTTGCGTTATTCGAGAATATATTACGAAAATAAAATCAAGCAGGGAAAAAGGGAACTGAATGAGCTCTCACACACTATTATCTGAATGAACTCACTTTCTGAAGAATGGTATCTGTTTTTATTCCGTATAATTAAATAGACGATTGAATTCACAAGATAGAATTACTTGTATGCTGAATTTTTCTATTACATTTGTACGAAGGCCATTAAGTCCTATTATAACAGTTTTCTAACGGCGTCGGAAGCAAATCCATAAAGGAATTGTTTTAACCGATAGATATTTTGATTGATAAAACAAAAACAGAAACATTTTAATCGTGCATAAAGATTATTAGGAGCATCTGTTTTTTTTCTTGTCTTTGTATGTGTTTCCGTTCTGAAGTTCTTTGCTACAAATGCAACTTAAAATCCTTGTACGCGTTTTATTGTTAATTACTTTTGTTAAAATATACTTCTTCCTTTGCATATCTTTTGAATATGTGTTATATTTATGTTTCATTTTAATTTATTCATATGTTAATGTGGTTTTTGTTCAATAACATCCTATCTGGAAAGTTGAAATCTGTTGAGTACTTCGGAAGGATGAGTTCGTTCTTCCTGAGAAATAGTAATAATAAAAAAATCAGGGGAGGGATAGATTTTTTTAAAGTTCTATTGCGTTTTCAAGGAGTTTCTAATTTTAAGTATTTCTAGTACGACATATTTTTAATAAATTATCCCGTAAAATTTCTGGACGTCACTTTTGTTTTATAAATTGTAAAATTTACTTAGAAAAGTTCAAGCGAGAAATTAATTTGGAGAGAATTAAGTATTCTTGAAAAGAGAAGTTTTACTCTTGAAGTTTTGAATATAGGAGAATTTTATTTCAATCTGGAAAAAAAGCTTTAAATTAGTACTCATGTGTTTCAAAATTATTATTCTTAGTCTTTTCATCTAAAACTACATTTGCTTGTTTATGTACCACTTCTTTATTCCTTAAGCTGTCTCTATTAAAATTTATGTATTTTTAATGTCACATTAGGACGATGGTAATTCGTTGAAATTGTCTTTTTTTCTCATTTAAAACTGAAGTGAGAAGAGAAAAGAGAGCACAGATATATTTATAACAATTAAATTTGACTAAAAACTGTATAAAAATACAAATTAATTTTTATAGAACATATGTCAATTTCAATGTATTTCAAAGTAACAAGGCATTGAAATATTCATATTCATAATTAAAAGTTATAAATTAAAACAAAAAGTATATATTCACATCCATAGTTTTCTCAAAGCATATTCTTCAAACAATCTAAAAGAAATATTTTAATTCTTTAGAATCCTGTGATACAAAACAAATGTCTTGTAAATATACCCAGAAATGTAAAAATACAAATGTTTTTAGGGTGAAGTGGAAATGTGCCCTGTAAACACAAAGGTTAAATTTTTGAAGTTACAATAAGTTAAAAGTAGACTATTTGACTTGTTAACTTATTTGGACTATGTTGAGGCGCAAAAAGAGACATCCAGTAAAGTAAAACAATTTCAAAAGAAAATTATTCATTTATCCTGAATAAGTTTCTCACAGATTCATCAGTTCTTAAAATATATGCTTAAAAGAAATATTATATAGTATCCATATTTTCTCTCTTAAAAAAAACACAAACACATCGTTAATAAAATGCCCTCTTTCCCCGTACCAAAATGCAACATTTTTAAGACTTACAATTTTAATAAAAGTATGTGTGTGTGCTTGCTCATAAAGAATAAACGATCCAAAAACACATGAACAAAAATAATTTTTTATATGCTCCTCAACTGTCTAAAAACTTTCAAATAAAAAGAAGTATTTGGATGACATAAATAATTTTATATAAAATTCAGTCCAAACAATCGTACTCATGTAGCTTTATAACATATAAAAAGATTGTACTCAGATTAAAGATGTTCTAAGTAGGAATTTTCATCAAGTGAACCGCTAGAGAATTCTAGCCGAGAAGCAGAATTTAGTGAAAATCCGAGTGGTTATCATTTTTGGTTAAATAAATTGAAAAAACGATTTTAAAGAGGAAAGTTTCGTGAATTGACAAAGAGAGAGATATTTTAGATTTCCAATTAAAATATATATTAAACAACAGGTATCACAAAAACCGACACACGCACACACACACACACACACACATATATATATATATATATATATATATATATATATATATATATATATATATGTGTGTGTGTGTGTGTGTGTGTGTGTGCTGATATGCAAAATATTACTGTCAGAAACTTAAAGTACGTAATTTTTGGAAAAATATCATGTTTATTGCAACGAAATTTAACGGAGAGGGATGTATAGAAATGTATACATTGGAGGAAATAAATAGTTATCGAACAATATTGAAATGAAGAGAATTATTATTTAAAAATCAGTTTATATCAAAAAAGGTCAATTCTTTAAGCTTTACAACTTGTGTAATGCTCGTTTAATATGAAATGTGGCAAACCGTGCACTGCTACACAAGCCTAAAAACGTAGCATCACACTGTTAATTAGAGTATCCAAAAAGGCTTGCGGCAATAAATCCCATTCTTCCAAAAGAACTGTTTTTAGTGCCTGGAGGGTTTTCAAAAGGGGCTGACGGCCAGCAATGGCTCTTCCTAGACCATCCCAAACACGACTTATAAAAATGAGATATGATAATATGCAGGCTAGTTCAAGTGCACATTTCCTCTTCAATAAAATCATCAACAAATTGAGCTCTGTAAAAACTCACATTAACGTCCATATTTAGCAAATTCCAAGTCATCCTCGTCACTTGTCTAAGTTTCAGATTTTCGAAGTCCATCACCAAAGACCTAAACATAGCTTCAAAGTGCGACGTTAAAAAAATAAAAATACATTCTAAATTGTAAAATTTATTTTAACAAACGTTGAAAATAGAAATACGGGAAAATGAAAGGAAACGTGGGGGCCTTACAAATTTATTCATTGTTGAAAATTTAGTGGCTGATGAATTACTATGCCTGGGTTAATTTTCTTCTTTTGTCTTATTTATTATTTTACTTAATTCTGTTCAAAAACATTTCTCTATCTTTCAAGCAACTTGAAAGCTTTGACCTTCTGGAATATCTTGAAACAATTTTGTGCTTGTTACTTATTTCGACCAGAGTTGAAGTTTTTTCATTATAAAAGTGAATTTGCAATGATCGAAGTAATAAGAGAGTGCAGATCTGGAAAATGTAGTGGGCGGGATAGAACATCCCAACTGTGAGCGCCAACCTAGCAGAATTATCAAAGACACACAAGGCAACGCATTCTCCTGATGAAACATGATACCCCACTGATTCGCTATTTCTGGACTTTTATTTAATTGCTATCATTAATTCGTCTAAATGAATACAATAATTATCTGAATTTATCGTCTCGTTGTTTGATAAAAGTTCATAATGTAGAATTCATTCCCAATGGAATAGAAATAGTCAGAAATGAATTTTCTTACAAGTGGACTGCGTGTTGGCACACACAAGCATTTGCAGACATGGCAAGTCCCATAGTGAGAGAGCTACTTCAGTGGTGGTACCATTTAGTGACGGCTCAGGCTACTAACTTTTTGATGCTTGAATTAATTTTAATTCAGTTGGTTAATTCCGTTAACTTTTTAGTTGCTTAACATTGTCATGATTTACTTTTGCCGATACTACTAGAACCTAATTCATATTCAAGGGATCTTTTACATGTCCCATAGTCATATGACTTGCGTACCTATAATTTTCGCAACCAGAAAATCTATCTACTCCAGCAGGATTTAACCTACAACCTTGAGCTTACGAGGAGAGCACGCTAGCAAATGCAACCAATCAAATTTTTCTCCTCTTGATCATGAGAAATCCATACATTAAAAATGAGTTAAGTAGCAGAACTTTACAAAGTGCTTGTTGACGGTGAATTTTGATATTTGCAACATTGTTCTATATCAGTGTTTTACTCTAACCTTCATCTGTAGTGTAAAACCCATTTGAGCCTTCCTTATCATCAGGATTGAAATTCCCAATCTTAAACTTAGCAAAATATTTCCACACAGCTCTTAAAGCACTCGTATAGCTGATTAGTCTGACGCTAATATTCCCTCCCTCCATCCTCACAGCTCTTTTAGGTACAGCATCTTCGCTATAAATAGTTCATATCTTTTTTGCCGCTTCTGTGGAATTTTTGTCTTTCCAGTAAAAGAAATGTATTTAGTGCACAAACTGCTTTCTTTTTGCTTCTGTTTTTAGGGCGTATAAAACTGACAACAATTAATGTATCATAATTAACCATTCTCAAAATATTTCTCAAGCACTGTATTTTTCATTATAGTTTATGTGACTCTAGAATCAAATAGGCATTGAGCTAAAAAAGGGTAAATTTCTACTCTTGATATACACGAGGTCTATTTCCAACGTATTTTGTAATTTTAAACGATGACAAAAAGACGAAGGCACAAAAATTGAGACGTTATGTCACGCACCTAAATTCCACATTATACTTGGACCTCAAGTCAAGTTCCGTAATGATGTGAACATAGCTAGCTCTGTAAATCTGTAACCTTAATCTTTGAGTAATATCCCCTGTTCGCTATGCTTCGAAGCAAATCAATGCTTTAAATTCATATTCAATGTTATTATTTCATGAAGATTACTAATTATCGAATAAAGATATAAAAAATTAGAATAACTATTCAATATCTTTATAAGACCGAATCCATTATTATTTTTCTATGGAATGAAAACAAAACCTATTCTTTCTTTAATTAGCGTTCAATTCAATTAAGGCATTTCTCAGCTTCCTTTCGGCTTACGACAAGGCTAATGCGTGATTTTGGTCTATTCAATCGATTCTGTTGAGGCATGAGAGCTGTACAAAATTCCTTATTCGAAACATGAGAAGCAAACTACTAAATTTCAGGCAATACTTAGAGAGAAATCCGATGCTGATAAGACCGTTTGTTCTATTGGGGTAGTGCCAAGAGAATCTTAACTACCATTAATAGCGTTTCATCACGCGCTATCCCGCAAACTCTGTATAATCCATTTGGGCAATTTTGTGGTGAAATGCCTAAGATAGGGAGTATTTTCAAAGGAAGCATTATGCTTAGCATGGTTTGATCGCAAGTAATTAAGAATTATAGCGATACGATCAAATATCCATTTACTACTTTATTTAATGGCTAATGATTAATAGTATGTTTCTCAGTGCTTTACTAATTTTAAGCATCATTCAAATCTGAAATTTATCATGGAAAACTTAGAATAAAGGAAAGTATTATTAATATATTAGTTAAATTAAGAAAAAAGAGTGAAAAGAATATTTCGTGGAATTATTTATTCTAAAGTGATACTACTCCTTTAGATTTGAAAAGAATAAAGTAATACCACATGTTTATTTCAATACAATTTTCCATAGTTGAGAGAAGAAATAAATACTCAAGGGAAATTTTGAATTTAAATCACTATTTGTGTTAAGATAAAAAAAAAAAAAACTTAAATCTTCAGAATATTTGGACATGAAAATTATACTATTGAAATAATCAGAGAAATATAAAAGGAAGAAAATATACTTCTTGCTACTGTGTGGATAAATTTTGGAACAAATGTTACGTTGTAATAAATTATTAGAGTAGAATGAATAATTTATGTACGTGTATGCATGTATGTGTGTGTGCATGTGTGTGTGTATAATCCATTTCCAATCCCCGAAATGAGCAAAAATAGTTCTTATTTAAAAGCGTGTAAAAAGATTATGTGTGATTATTCTTTAACTTAATGTAAACAAATGAATCATTTCTAAATATTCTCAGTTAGGTTAATGTTTACTATACTTCCACCAAAACATATAAAGTATTAGAAGATTATAGGTTTTAGTGCAAAAAGAAAAAAATGATAATTCATTTTTTTAAATAAGCTAAATAGAATTAATTATTAAGCATTGCATATTTTTAAATTTTTGAAAGGTGGGAAATTATTCTCTTTAAGATTTATAGATTTTGGATGGAACTGTATGGGAAATCAGATGTTAAGTAACAAAACTTTGTTTCTTGGAGCTTCAAATTTGATTTATGACTACATTTTCAAAATGTGTTAACATATTAGTCAGACCATCATATTTATATGAAAATTACTTCGTTTACAAAAACTATTTAGAAATAAACACAAAATATACTGAAAGAAACAAAGAGATATTTTAAAGCTTACTCAAAAAATTGGAAAGAATTATTGTTTCAAATTAGTTGCTTAAGCATTTCTTACTGGGACGGAAAGCCTAAAATCAAACTTAAAGCAAAAGTATGAGAGCCATTGGAAACACACGCCTTCATTTCTGGCTGTGAACAAACTATGTAAAAAGGGTTGAAATGGTCTAAAAATTGTTATCTTCTGGGGGGGGCGGGCTATAATGCATTGGGGCTGCAACAATAACCCCATGTCTATAAATACACCCAACTATTTTTATACCGTATTTCTTACACGATTTTGAAATAACACGATACACGAAATGAAAGAATTTTTTTGTTCTATCATGAATCCTAAAAAATTTGGGGATTCGTGCCCTTTTGAATAAAACGATTTGACCGAATTTATAGCAGTTTGTTGTAATAGTCGATAATGATGAAATTGAAGCCCGTCTATTAACAGCAGATTTAATTCACGAGACTTGAGATTTGCTGCAAGTATGAAATAACATTTTCTTACTCATGAACCTGACATAGAGCGTACATTAAAATTTCCACGTAATCATAACTTTTGTGTAGAAGAACATCTAGAATTATATAAGCAACTTTGAAAAATAATATTATTAATAAAACAGCCGTTAAAAGCAGACTTTGTAATGAAAAAAAAACTGAGGCCGCTAATAACAAACGAAATTTGTCATTTGAACCAAAGACGATGGTTGGGCTAGACATATCTGATACATCTACTGATGATGGTATTTTTGATCCAGTTTGTAATAAACGTGCACAATTGTTTTAAACTAAGCGATAAATAGTTGATAGTTAGCAGTTTTATTCCTAACTTAAATTTGAATTTTTATATGTAAGTACTTATAGAATGTTTTTTTTCTCTGATTTAATTTTTTAAGGGGACATGGTACAATTTCTGCCAAAATTTTTAATTAAAGGATTTTTAAAATTTTTTTGGTTGCCTCCTATGTGTGTATACTATGTAAAACAGATTTTGTGCTCAAAATTTCAAAAAAAGCTAGGCATTTAATTTTTTAAGGAAAAAACCTCAAATTTGTGAAGTGAGTTTAAAATGCTACTCCTCCTACAAAAATGTACGTACACGCATGAAATTTTATTTACAAGTACCTGAAACTATGTATAACAAAAGTTGGTATGGGTTTTGAGATGACATGATTGGAATTCGTACAATAGATCTTTTTATGAATGCGTATGGAAATTCCTTAAAAATGGGCAAATTCTGAGTTCAATTATTTTTTTAAAAAATGAGTATTGCTTTGATTCAAAAATGCATAACAACTTTTGTTACATGAACTATTAGTAATAGGTCAAAAAAAATTCAAAGCATTAGGCTTAATAGAAATTTAAATGAAGCATTTTAAATGAAGTCAAACTAAAAATTTTATCTTTCCGAGATAAGTAAGTTTAAAGTTTTGATTTGCTATAGGGATGTGAATAAAAACGAACACAGAAACTATCATAATTCTGTATTTTTTTTAGTTTAGAGCTTTCAAATTTTGTCAGGTTATAGAAAAATACATACAAAATAATTCAAACTAAAAATAAAAAAAAATTGGTTTTTTGACCAATTTTTGTCAATTGAATCGTACTGTGTCTCATTTATTAAATATAAATAAATGGTATTTGTTTTATAAATATGTAACATAAATTTTACTACTACTATTTTGGGAAAATATTTAGAGAATTTTCATCTTGCACGTTTTTTTAAAGTTGTGTAACATATTAACATATACCCAAATTTATCATACGTCACATATATTTTATTAAACGATTTTTGCGTGGTTTTTTAAGGAACGTATCTACCGTGTAAAAAAGAGTTGGGTGTACATATAACTATGCCCCCATGACAACATCATAAAGTATCAAAAGGATATCGTAAAAATTAAATAAATTAAAAGTTCGTATGAAATAATAAACTACATCACACAAATTTTCATATACTTATATCAAAACACCTAAAATTAAAAACATAGTATAAATGAATCAAAAATCAATCACTAATAATCATAATAAGTGTAACAAATTCACAAAAAGTTTGACAAGTTTATCTCTTTGTTTATTCACACTTCCCCTTAAACTCTTGTTACAAGTTCAATACTCTTACCAGTATTTAGCTGTCAATCCCTCTATAGGTGTAAAATGCAAGTCTACTGTGGTATATTTAACTGCAACCAGTTAGAGACTGTTAACTGTGACTGAGTGGAGGACTGTATATAAATACCACGCAACTATGAGAAATGTATCTGTAAATATAAATGGTTGTACTGTGCAGTAGGATAGTTATTAAACTAATTTAAGAAGTAAATGTGCATCTAATTATGTTTGAAACCCATAAACACAATATCTACCATCTCATTTACTTTGAAAATTTAGAGCGGAATCTTGCACACGTAACATTTCTTCTACACATAACACTGTGTCTTTCGACGATTGGCACAGTTTTTGTCTCTATAATCCAATATTTTCATTTTATTGCAGAGTTGAACTCATGCAGATACGTATAATAAAACTAGATTTTTAAGTTTTTAGCTGGATAGTTGTTTGACAAGAATGAGGGACGTGGTACGGTCTCTGGAAAGTTGGCATTTCATAGTTTGCCTCCAATCCTAAGCTACACAGTTATAAAAACCGCATTTTAAAAAAAAAAATTAAGGAATTACTTTTTTAAGTCTTTCTATTTATCTAAACCAGTTATTTAATTTATACATTTAGCTCTTTGAACTAGTTTAATAATATTGTAGAGGGGCTTTCTCTAATCAGTTGTTTTGAAGACAATTTTTTTGCACATAATGGCATTTCTGATAAATCTTTTAGGCATCATGTGTATGTGCAATAACTCTTGCAACGTGCCCCAAACCAAATATTTATTTGAAAGCTGGTCAACTAATTCAAAATGAATTAAAAAACTATACTTTAGCATTGTCTATCTGTCATGAGGATTTAACTAATTGCTTAGAGACCATACAGTTCCTAATATTTTTCAAAGGTCCTAAATACATAACCACCATAATTCCTAACCCCCATTTTCCATTAAATGCCAAATTCTGAGTTGAATCTTTCCTTTCAAGTATTAATATAACCGGATTCTCTTCAGGGGAACAAAAATTCCAATAACTTGGACTAGATTTCTCCTGAAGTTCTACGATCCGATTGGTAACAAACTGTTTCCATTCGTTCGCTCTTCCATCCAATCCAATCCAATACATAAATCACTCCAAATACCATTTTTCTAAATTTTATCTTTGAAAACACTCTTAACGTATTTTCCCCGTCCTCAACTTTTACCACAAGGATCATCCCCGTGGAAGTGGCAATTTCTTAAAGGTGTGACTGTGTTGTTTGACATTACAAAAGCCTTTCCGTAACTTTTCCCAACTTTATTATAATCTATATACACAAACGCCCCCAAATCGCATAGTGAAGCATCACACAACACACGCATCTCTACTTGTTTATACTTACAATAAAAAAAAATTAGAAATGGTAACGCCACTGAATTTTTCAGTTTTGTTACATCATGTAAAAACTATTTTTTCTTGCAAGTCTTCTGATAACTCTTCGTCACAATCAAATGATTTCTCCTAAGTTTTTTGCACCAGTAACTTAATGTGCACAAAACATCGTGCAATGGGATCGACTTACTGTTGTAACTCATCCTTATCAGGACACCAGATCAGTTCAAACTTTCAATTGCTGTTCACATATGACCTCACATTTGCAAAGTCCATTCTCTATCCTCAGTCTCTCCAGTTCTCTATTATAATATCTCAATTTTCTTAAATTGAACCCACCTCTCTTTAAGACTGATACAGCATCTGACGATAACTCAAAGGACTCGTTTACGCTATTTCTTCCATAAAATAAATCATCGACATAAAGTCCTGAAATCAATTTTTCAATTGACTTAGGTTTGCTGCTTTCAAGTTTTATAATGTGATGCTTTATAGAATCATTTAAAAAAAAGAGAATTTTCGCAGCCAAAGGGCATAGTATATATAATATAATATAATATATATTCCCATTTTTGTAAACTTATACTCTTCCTTAGGATTATCTGAAAACCAAAAGAATTGATAAGATTTTTTTTATCACTTTCAGAATTTTTTATTATTAAGAATGCATTCTCTATATCAACATTAAATACAATTGTGTATTTATCAAAATTTAAAATTAGACCCAGTACATTTGGATTTAAGTTTTAACATGTTAGCATACGATTGTTGAAAGATTGTTTTTAGATTTAGAGCGACATTAAAGACCGTTTGTTTTGCTATTTCCTTACTTTCCTAACTCCATCTTAATATGCGCATAACATATTCGTTGTCCATCTCATTCACATTCTTTCATTTTCTTGATCATTTATTATATCCTTATACATATTAATAACACAAACGTTTCTAGGAGAAAACAAAATTTATAAATTCATCAAGTCTATTTTTCATCAAAAATAATTGTTTCATATATATATATATATATATATATATAATAACTATATATAATAACTCATACTTAGACTTCCACAGTAAATGCTCTATCAACTACATTTAGCTATTATTTTCCCTTAATTCCTTAAGTCTTGAACTCCTACGACATCTAGACAGAAGTTTTTAGACAATGATTTTAAATTCTTGTTTTTTAGCTCTCCTGACCAACTTAAAAACAAAATCAAAGATTATTGCCAAACAAGAAATTGTTTTATCTGTCCATTTGCAAGCCACTATAATAATCTGTAAAAAAAATAACATCTGCTTTGATTAGTATTCAAAATGTATATCACGTCAACAAATAGGCAGCTAAGACTAATCCACAAGGATACGTAACATGTTGTACTTCAACATTTGGAAGAAAAAAAATAGGTACATTGGTAATAGTGTTAGCTACACACTGTCATTTCAATTTCAATAATTTGATTAAGCATTATATCAATTAGCCAATTTCAATTATGCTACTCCTTATCATTTCTCTAGAGAGTTTGTTGAGCCGAAGAGAAAAAAAACATGACGCACAATCTCGCTTTGATTTAAATTTAGGGCAATTAGCAAGGGACTTGATACACCTACTTCTTTCTGAGCCATTGTCACACAAAACTCGGCTAACTTACATAAAAAAAATTTGCTGTATCATCTAAAATGACTACCATATACATGACACGAGAATAAGTGGTAAGAGTAAGCATTTGAGACCTTGATTCCTGAGATAAAAGAGGTCGAATTTTAATAAGTTTGCATTGAGACGACCGCGTTCGTGTCGGATGGGTAGTGTTGTGTGTGTGTATTTTTTCTATTCTCCACGTAAACTGAAACATCTGATGGCGTGGCTTCCCATGAAAAATAATATCCTAATGTAAATTTTTTTTTTTTACATTACACTCGAAAAAAAACCCATTTAAGATGGAGATAATATTTATTTGACAGTTTTATAACAGTTCACTAGTGGTAAAACTTCTAAAAAATAGCACAAGAACTTGGCACATTCGTTTATATAGAAATAAATTTTATTTTCAGATATTGTTACGAGGATGTTTATTCACATAAATCCTCTCACTTCTTTTGTTTCTATCTGCTGAAGAAACTTTGACAAGGGTTTCTGAATTTTACTTAATCTTTAGATATAAAGGAAGATTGACGAATAATTATATTCAGTACCTAAAATTTTGGGTTCAAACTATATACCATACTGTTAACTGTTATATGTGACTTTATTTAGGGATCTAAATTGAAAAAAGTTATTCGAGACTAAAAGTGCACTAAGCGATTTTAAAATCACTTTTCTCAACTGACATTAATAATCAAAAATTACACTTTACCTAGACTTGAATTGCGCAAATTTTCAGATGGAAATTTTTCTTATCGAAAATATTCCAAGCAATCTTGAGGATTTGACTAAAATTGCTTTAATGTAATATTTCAATTAATCAAAATTTCATACCTTCTTTAACATATATTATTAATTATTAACCTTTTCACGAAAATCTTCGTACTAATTCGTAGCTTTAGTTTTGAAAGATATTTTTTTGTCTGAAAAAAACCTTTTATTCAAACGGAAAAAGATTGAATGAATCTTCTTATGAAAATGGGATAATGGCTAATTTGAATAATTTTAATTCAATTTTTTATGTCAAAATTTAAGGGTCCACAACATAAATTTCAGTTTATGTAATTTTATTCTAGCTTTAGCTAATACTAATTCTGACTTACTGATTGTTCTTCTCAATTGTCATCTTCATTTATTCTAAA
>BMAO01017444.1:62384-134266 GCA_019973975.1 Trichonephila clavata
CTAAGCCTTTTTTATTCAGCAATCTGCACATCATAGACACGCCAACAACAACCGTAAATAAATAATGAGTCAATAAAATAATTAATTATATATCAATAGTTCCTGTTTATAAAAACTTTAGTGGAGTTAACTTTGTTTCTTCTACCAATTTAGTGTTAAAAAATATATAACTCGAAAAATTTCGCAGGTGATGGTTTCTCAGGTAAAGCCCAAACCGCGGGATTGTAGGGTAGCGTCTACGTTCCGAGGAGAAAGCAAAAACATTTTTTATTATTTTCCCCATCGTCATTGGGGTTAATACAGTGTTAATAACAAGAAGAATTTAGTATTTATAGATAAAAATATTTTGGGTCATAAATGGATATCTGTATTAATTAAATTTTAATTTAATTAACATGTATTTGTTAAGTTTTAAACACTATACTTTATTAAAATTAGAAATATAAATCTTTTAAAGTAAATAGCTCTCTATACCAGCTGTCAAAAAAAAACATTTAAGTTGATAAATTTGCAAAAATTCAATATTAGGTAAGCAGGGTCTAACCAAAACCGAAAAACAAGGTTTATGAGACAAAAAGTTTGGGAACCTCTGATGTAAACCTTTAATATAGATAGATATATAGATGAATTTTTTAAAACTATTCGTTATTTTATGACCTAAAAGTACTGTCTGTAATTACATGTACCGCAATGATAACTGCTGACCATATTTTGAAAAAGTTTGTCCTTCAAGACTGATTTCCTTGAGCGTATTGGCTAGATGAACTCCTCAGATGCAACTTCTATAAATATACGATAAATATCAAATATTATCTAACATATCTACAATATGTTTATTTGGATTATATGATAGTTAATTCATTACACTGGCAGTTTAACAGTATAAAACTCTTTCTGTGGTAGTATTCGGTGAGGTTTCCTTTTACAATTACCCTCATAATGCCCATGAAAATGGATATTGAATATCATTTTAATTCAGAAATGCGACATTAACAATTTCAATCAAAAAATCATCAACAATCAGATACAACTTCTCAATCCTGATTTTGATTTCTTTGATATACTCTCGTAAACATAAAAAATTATTCATCATCATTTTTTTAAACATACATCATGTAAAGGCAGCTGTTAATTATTTAGCACATACTTATTTTAGTTATGTGGTTTAACATAACTTTCATTTATATATTAACTTTCAAAAGTACTTCAAGCAAAATTTAACAGTTAACATAAAATGTCATAAATTTTAATATATAAATCTAATTGGCTTTATTTTTTTAAAAAAATGATTTATTTTCAAAAAACAACTTATTTAAAATATCAAAGTTTTACAATAAGTATAACAGTTTTTTTCGTACACAAGATTGCATAATAATTAAAGTTTATATAAATTTGAAATTTATCTCTCTCATAAAGCAACAGCAGTACACTAACTAAAATCGAAATCATTTCACATACTAATCATTTTGTTCAGAAATATATAATCCATTTAGTTTTTATTTTATTCTGGCTTTTCTATGTATTAAGCGAAAAATCGAATATTTTTTGTTACCATGACATTTATTCATCGTCCCTTAAATCCATATGCTGTATGAAAATAAACGTCAGTTTATTTTCTAGTCTGTCTTTTAAGAAAAAGAAATATTTCATACCAGAAACTACCGCATTTTATATTGCTACGTAGTAATTTTAGAAATTCGAAGTTATTCAAATCTAGATTAAACAAACCGTCCCCTATATATTTTTTTCGAACTCTACCGTCTTTCTTGAAACTTCATGTTTCCAGTCTAAATTTTTGCATAAAGAGAGAAAGACGCTTGAAGAAGTTTTTTTCTTAACCTCTCTAAATTCTATTCAACTTTTCCTTCAAGAATATGAAATTGAAAGAAACAATTGACACATTTCTTTCTAAGAATAACAGAAGACAGAGTAAAATAAGGGAAAAATCCTAAGCTTTATTTTAAATTCTGCATGGAACAGAATTGCAACGCTTACGAAACTTGAGAGTCTAGCCTCATCCTTTTCATGATTTATTTTCTAGAAATAAAAAGACAGTCACATATAATAAAATCTACATAACCTAATTTTAAGGATTAAAATATACTGCTTAGAACAATTTTTCTCAAGACTGACTTTAGCAGTATTTTAACTCACAGAATCTCCCCATTTTCTATGAAATGAGACAGCGGTTGTAACAATTACAACAAATATGAATGATAATATAATTTAGACGTAATTATTATTTACTTCTAAAGATATATAAATATGTATATATATATATATATATGTATGTATATATATGAATGCACTCGCATACATATATGTATAAAATAGTATTAATACATACGTATATATATATGTATTAAATAATTTATTTCACTTAGGGCATTTTCAACTTACAATATGACATCAATTAATTTCTTCAATTAATTAATTACATTCATGAATCAATCAATTTCATTCTCGCGGTCGTTGAATGAATTGATGAGGAAACATATTGCTATTTTAAAATCACATATACTGACGATCACAAACACAAAGAAACTACATGAACAATAAACATAACTCACATAAAATCCAAAGAACAAAAGCGTTTTTTTTTTTCATTCCGCAGATTTCGTCTATTTATAGTCATGGTCAACCGATTCATTGTTTTCCGGTAATGACTTTTCTGATTGGTCCGCATACTCGGTTGATTAAAGATTGCACATCTTGATTTAAAAATACTAACCTTTTAGTGGTTAACAGATAAAGTAGGGGTTAACTCCCATTAGGTAAGTAAAATAAAGGAGGTTTTAAGATCATTATTGACTAAATTTCCACGAGAGAAAATTTTAGTGCATTATTATAGGCATATATATAAATAGCATTGTTAAAATGTGCATCCTTCTGCAACTTTTTTTCCCAAAAAATTGATGACGATTCTGAAATATTCTAATATTTGTCTTTTAATACTATCCAATAGTTTAGAGTGAAAGTATTTTAATAAGAAATTTGACTTTATATTTTTCTTAAGATAAATTTTTCTTGTTAATTAAGATAATTTAAAAACAAAATTACTTGCAGTTTTGAATAAGCAATCAAAAATGCATGTTTTGATATAATTATCTGCCTTAATCTATATAAGTGAGAGTATTGTTTTGCGATTCAAATAAAAATAGTGCATCTGACTCGCTACAAATTGTTGATAAACTTCATATATAATACATTTACTTATTAAATCCAATTGCAATAATTCGTCTGCTTAACAACTTTGATACAAATCACGTGGTTTCTATACTCAGATGGTCATAGTCACAAACTCTCAGGGTACGTTTTTCAACTCGTGTCATGGATTCAAGACCTGATACCACTAAAAGCACGTCATATATCGGGGTTGATGTGCATTAAATCTACTGAGATTCAAAATCCTTATGGTATGAGATTTGAAAATTAAGGTTTCAGCTTAGAGCTTCATCCTTCCATTCAATTCAAACGTGGTTCAAAATAGTTGCCAATAGTTGCTTCTGCGATGCTAATAAACAGTAAATTTTAACTGTGTGTGTGATAGCAATCATAATTTTTTTAAACAGTAAACTGAATTATTTTCACTCCACTGTGTTGTCTACTTTTTTTTTTTTAAAAAGGAAGATAAACATTTCAATAATGCTACAATGCACTTATATGAGGAACACTATATGTGTTACGTTCGATTATGCTAGAAAAAAAAAGATGTATAAGAAAATTTGGTAATTAGATTTAGCTTCCTTCATTAATTAATAAATAATAATACATATTCGTACTTGTAACCAATTACATTATTTAGTAAATATATGGACTTTAAACTTATTAGATTCAATTTTGAAAGTAATGTCGCTTTATAGATGTTTTTAAATAAAGTAACGAATCGTCTCTTTCTAATTTCTTCTTATCAAGTTTTCTATGCTTATTTTCTCCTTAGACTGAATTAATAAACTTTTTAAGGCATAGTTTCGAATAAGCTGATAGTTTATTAATGATTCGTTCCATTTATGTTAAAATTTTCTGTATTTCATTAAAAAGAGCAATAAAAGACGCTTTCTGTGACTAGATTGGAAAAACAGCAGCTCCAATACAGCAACAAAAAGTTTTTAGTTCTCGTTCAAAGACTTTGAAAATAACTCATAACCATGATTTCATGCTAATGAGTTATTGTTCTTCGAATGATACTGTAGTACTAATGAGTTGAGTGATTCTTTGTTTCAGAAATAGGGAAAGAGGGAAAAAAAATTAACTCAGAATTCACAGTATCGGAGGATTTAAGTCTTATCGGAGGCTTAAGTATTCAAACTTTTTGGCAGTGCGACCAACTTGGGACTTCGACTTGCCGACACAAAAGTTAAAATAATCAATAATTTAATTATAATTCTAAAAGGTACCTTAAAGGTGACTTCGCATTTTAAAAATCAATATTGATTTTTAAAAGCTTTTGCCAACGATGTAGTAGTAATCAGACAAATTTATTTATAACTTATTCATCCAACTTGCAACCCCAAAGGTAATTTCCCCTTGCCCCTTTTGACGTCTCAAGTAATCGATGGAATGCCACTGCTTTAAGTAAGATCTTCACAAAAAGAAATGTATAAGCTTAGAGTCTAAGACAAATAAATATCAGAGACGAAAAATATAAGGTTTAAAGCATTAATCATTGATTATTAATTTGCAAAAAAATTACATAATTAAATACAATTAACTAATTAAAAGTATAATTGTATGTAATAAAATATATTCACAATGTCATCAGAATAACTGTATATGTTAAGTATAGTAAATATATATATATATCATTTGTAAAAAATAAATTCTTAAATATTGAGTTATCACTCAATAAATAATCTTCACAAGAGTTTTAGGCATCATTTGACGAGTCAGAAAACTAAAAATTATAAATAAGTCCTTCATGCAGCAGATGAATATTTCAAGGTTATTTAGGTGAGATATGAATGTACAGTAGTTGCAAAAGAGCTAAAAATTGTAGCATACAAATACTATACACTGTTATCAATATGTCACGTGGTCTAGTGGTTATGGTCAAGTGGTCGGTGCCTATTGGTTATGGCCTAGTTGTCGGTGTATCAGTAATTTGAGCCCTGATATCACTAAAGACTCATCATGTAGAGGGGCTGATGAACGTTAAATTTGTCGAGGATGAGAGTCCTCTCACTTGCTTGGTAAGAAAGTTCGGAAAAGGGGTACCAATTCAAGTGCCGTCCACATCACTTAAGCATGGTTCAAAATTACAGAGTCCGTCGCCACTAGCCCTCGTGTTGCTTAATACACTCCCTTACTCTCTGTCAATAAGACATGCTATACAGAGTGGTCCTGAATTCATGGTACAAACTTTAAGGGTAATTACATGACATTGTAACAGCATCTATTGTATTGGAATTAATGGGCACAAATGACGTGGCGCGGTGCATACACAAAAAATAAGGGACTAAAGGAAAGATTAAGTGTCTATTTAAAGCGTCGTTGACAAGTGTATTGTTTACAATAACTGTTCAGCACAGGAGCTACGAAGTCCAGCTGCAGCGCATATTGATGTGCCACCCACTGGCAGTCGGAGAAAATAGTTTGCCGGATTCAAAGCTTGTGCTTGATGAAAATGCAAGAGGGATGTAATCGATTTTCGTTTAACACTCTACAACCGGTCTTATGACTCACTCTTGCGTGATGAGCAACTTGCATCTTTGTACTTGACTCGGGTGTGTTTCACGAAGTTGACGATGCTGAAAAATTCTGTGTGATCCGGCATTCGTCGATCAAGAAACTGCCTGTAAATTATTTTTAGTACAGCTCTACCATTACCATTTGGACAAAGGTACATGCAATGCATACCTGCATTTTCTTCATACGCAGTCTCCTATCGTAGACGTCAGCACAATGGCGAATGGCGCTTTCCCATACTAAAATGAGTCATGTTGAACGTGGCTAGACATATATTGTCTCCTACCGGCAACACTACAAACTGATAACTTCATTTATCTTTTCTTTTATTTCCCCAGTTTTCACCTGATCGCATCGCTTGCACACACTCATACATTCCTATACAATAAATGATTCTTACAATGTCCTGTATCTACCCTTAAAGTTTGTACCACGAATTCGGGACCACCCTGTATATTTAAAATTGTAGTATAAACATGATGTAACAGAACAACAGTTAATCTCGATTTTTGGCGAAATCGATGTAAGTTAATCTGTTGAGGCTTGGAGTCTTCAATTTGGATGTTTGGAGGGTGGGTTGCTAAGTCAGATGTCCTCTTCGTCACTTGATGGATTCAGAATTAAGAGGTATGTTACAACGTAACAAAAAAATCCCCTATTTAAATGGAGGTTTCGCACTTTAGGCGCTACGCCCCAAATGTGGTGGTACAGTGTGGTTGGACTGCGGAGCAGCCCTGTGTTGGCGAAAATGCAGGGTTCTTCTGACAAAAGAAATGAGTTGGCCCGCTGTACTACTCAAGAAGTGACGAAATATCCCTCCCCAAAATTGTTGATTTGTAAGTTGGTATTTTATAATGTTTATTTAATTTAAATTTCTCTTTTGCAATTCCTGACTCCGCGCTGAAAAGCCTAATTTTGTGAAAAAACTAAAAAATTAAATAAAAGGGTTAAAATCGTATTTCGTGCTTCTGTTCAATTGCGTTGTGTGTGGGGTATGTGTTCCATATATTGATTTTATAAACTTTCAAAGTTAATTATAGTAGTTCTACTGTTAAAAGGTAAAAACTCCACTATACGATCGGTCACTCCGTAACAAGGTATGTCTGATAACTCTTATATTGTAAGTTGTAAGGCGTAAACACGTAAGCAAATAATCATGTCGAAACTTCAACACTTCTAATATGAAATAAAATTTTGATCACATATAGAGCTGATAGTAAGAACACAAATCATTTTTAAAATAGTATTTTTCAATTTTTTTTTTTATTATTTACCAACAAATTTAAGCATGCTCCTTTATAATGACTTTATGCAGCTCTGATATATTTTTACAATTCAACTTAATTTTAGAAAAAAAAAGTTTTTTTTAATTGTTTTCATGCCCTTACTTTTATTCAATTCGTACTATATAGTTCACTCTCTCCCTATATATATATATATATATATATATCTTGTTCAAATTTTCAATCATTAATAAAATTTCTTTCTATTCATCCATTCAAGTTCAAATACATTTTATTAAACTTGTAGTGGATGGCACTTGATGTCAATACAGTTTTTTTTCAAATATTAATTCATTAATTAAAATTTAGTTTTTAGTTTTAAATTTATTCTGCCTCATTTCTATCAAAGTCACAGCTGACTGAATCAGATGGAGCCAGTATGTTTTTCTAGCATAGTAGAAATTGACTTTAATTTTTTATTTTTTATATTGCTTGTTTTTTTCCTGAACATGAACTGAAAGTTGTATGACTCCTAACTAGTAACTTCAGTAATTCATCATCTTTTACAAACTCTGAATCACTTTTGAAAAAAAAAATACAAAATAAACTTCAATAGATAGTTGTATTTCAAAATAAATAGATTGATATGAGTATTGTAAAGTTTTCCCGCCAACATTTAGTTATTTGTTCTTCGTGAAAAACAAGTTGTTTTCTCGCACCCTTGATGTCGTATCGAAATCGACACAACCAAACAGCTGCAAAGAATATATTCTGATTTTTCTCAACTTGAAAGAATAGATACAACAAAATTCTTCCGCTGAAAACTTCATTTCAGTCTAGGTACGTAAATAGGAAAATAGAATTTATTTTCCATAAGTAGTACAGATTTACGAATTGCAAATGTGACCCTAGGCATATGAAGTTACTTCAATTGTTACAAATGCTTCTGATCGAGAAAGAGAGAGAGTTGAAAATAATTTTCATTTTTATTTCTTTGAGAGAAGAATCACAAAAGAAATGCCACTTAAGTCTCCATGGCTTAGAAATATCGTTTTTAACGCTGAACGGAGGAGGAAGTGTTGAGTGTAAATCTCACACAGAAATAACATCTTGGGAGATTCTTTTCAAGATCGAGAATGAAGAATAGCATGTTCACCGGTTTCTAAAATTGCTGACGCGAGTTCTCACCGGAAAAGGCCACGACTTTTCAAATCTAGAATGCAGTTTCTGTGTTTAGGTTGTCATAAATCAAAATTAATGGATCTATTGCTAACTCTCTCTCTTCTATCTTTGTATTTTATCCCCTTTAGTAAAAGCCTAAAAAATCTAATGCCTTAGAAACGAGGCCACTTCAATTTTTCAGTAGGTAAGTAATGGCGGATCTCAACGTAGGGTATAAAATATTCAGAACCATTTTAAAGAAGAGAAAGAAGCGCAACAAAGTTTCTTTTAGTGCATTTTTTTCAAAATTCTATGTGTATAATTCTCTTTTCATTTTAAAAACAACTTGTTCAAGTCTGTAATACGGGGAAACTGATTTTTTTTCAAATTGCACGTATTGGTATGATTTTCATATGCAATTTAATTGCTTATTAGAGTTTACACAAAACCGAGGCAATTTTAAGGCATGTTTTGTTATTGTTTTTTATAAAATGTGAAAGAAAATATAGAATATTACTTTGAATATGTGATAAAACTCACTTAAAAATGACAGAGCTATAATCGATGGAAAAATATAAAAACATACAGCATAATATTTAGCAATAAAAATTAAGGATTATATAAAATAAAAACAAAAATAATACAGTTTCGTTATTAATGTTTCATAATGGGAAAAGAAAGGAAAGTAACTTGAAACCTGTTTCAAAAATCATGGGTTTTTTTTTTGTTTTTTGTTTTTTTGTAAAATAGTGTTAAAGAAAAATTAAAGCACCCAACTGATTATATTTTTTGAGCGAATGTAATGTGAAAGAAAAGTTATTTAAAAAAAACCTCTTCTTTTTATTAATGAAGTTTAAAATAATGTTGGACTTTTTTACAATTTATTTACACTCAAAGTTCCCTTACTTCACAATATATTTTTCATTAACAAATGAAAATATGCATTTACTTGTAAATTCATGCAATGCATACTTTTTATCTGAATTTAACTAAATTAAAATAAAAGTAATTTACGAATAACAAAAGAAAAATATATATAACTATTTAAAACTAGAAAAAAATATAAAACTAGCTATCGATTTGAAGGAAAATCTGGATTTTATAGTTAATTAAATTTAAGCAAAAAAGCGATTATATAGTTCCGATTTTAACCAGTTTTTAAGCCTTATTGTGTTTACGCTACATAGTTTTTCCTTAACTTGAATGATTTCTTAAGATTTGCCTTATTTTATATATGTACGAATCGGTCTTAAACATATCCCTGAAATTAAGCTGTTTTAAGAATATAAAACCCTAGTTACAATTATTAAATAAATATTATTTTGATGATTATCAAATAATGAATTGAATAAATAATTAAATATGGTTATTTTCGTCTGCACGGAAATATGTACTGCATCCTATCTTAGGTATCACTTTTCAATGTGGAAAAAAAATGGGAACCGTGTGTGACTTTTACACTTGGTTAACAAATATTTAACATCTTATTATATTTTCTTCTATTATGCTCATTATGCCCAGGGTACATCCGCCTCGTGTTGGTTGAGGTGTAAGTCATGCTCATTAATTAGATACTCGGGGGGATCGGAATGCCTTATGGGTTGCGAAGTCATTAAATTAGACTCGAAAAGAACACAAACTATTCACAAATGAATCTCTTTTATTAATCTAATGTTAAACTTTATTGTGTGATATGTAGAAAAGACAGTAAACTATTAATATATAACAGGTACTTATCTTTTATGAGATGTAACCTCAGAACCTCGTCGAAAAGAAACATTCTAATAACTTCGAATAGCAGCTGTATTTCAGGAGCAAACGACCATTATTCAGGTAGTACTATCGTGGCTAAATTTTCTAAGTAATATCTATTTTCTATGTCATTAACTGTTAATATGCATCTATGTTATGACCTTCATTAGTGGCGTTGAGTTGTTCTAGTTCAAAGTGCCAATACACTGCAACAAAATGAAATTTAAGTAACATACAATTTCTAAAACAAGTAATTGGGAAATGATGTGAAATGCTTATCAATATGATTATTTTGTACTTCATAGTATTCAAACACAACAAACAACTGTCTTCGTTTTTATTTATAATTTTATTTATAAACCAACACGAGCTTTTACTAAATATATTTTTACGCATTTATTTTTTTCATTTTCCTTCATGAAGATTTTTAAAAAAATCAGAGAGTATTCTTTCCCTTTCTATTCGAAGAAAAACACGCAAATACATAAAAAAAAATACTGAAATCAATTCTCAATGAAGTTGTATAATATGTTACATGTAGATTTTTTAAAAACCATCTGGAGCTTTAAAACCGATCGTTTAATAGTCTCGTAAGTTAATGCTCGTAGTAAAGGTCACGCGGGAAGGAGAGGAGAAAAATAAATACTTCTTAAAATCCATCAAACTTCTCATATAGTACAGAAAAGAAAAATTAAGTAGAAAAGAGTGTGAAAAAAATAAAGCAAAGGGAAGATCCGTACTAAATGAAATGGAATGATTGATAAAACTAAGAAAAGAAAAAGAAGCGAAAAATCGTTGTTCTTTTTTTAGAATTTTTTAAAAAAGAACCAAAGGGCTCCCATGCTTTGTGTGGCGGAAATGTAGATTCATTTAAATCCATATTTTTCATTAAAATTAATATAATCAGAAAGTTTCACATAGGATTTAACAGGAAAAAAATCATTCTAACCAAAAGATTCTGTATAATGAATAGAAAAAATATAAAAATAGAGATTTCATTTACTTTCACTTCTTAGCCCGTGGGTCTGGCACTTTTTTACATAACTCTAATAAAATGAGTGAGTGGGGACAAAAATAACGAACTAAAAATGGAACTTTGTAAAAATTAGTTAGGAGAAAAGGAATGGTGAAAAAAAAATAAAAAGAAGAAAGTTGAATCTTGATGAAAGTTTTGTTTAGAATGATGCTTGGGGGCTAAAATCAATAAATCGGTTTTCACCTAATTTAGCGAGGTCCTATTTGCGAGTGTAAATGTGGTTGAAAGAAAATGAATAAAATTACACGAAGTCTTCTGGGAAAATATTGGAAAAAAACGTAAAGCGAACCGTTAAAAATAACTAATGGCTCCGCGCGTGACGCGTTTTCTGCTTCAGTTGTCTGAACGATTCATTGGAAAAGGACAACATTAATGGCAAACATCTTACTGAATTGAAATTTAGGATGAAACGAAGAATCGAAACTCGCCAAAGGTTTTGCTTTAAATACTTATAGAAATACGTCTGTTTGGTGGGTTCAATTTGGGATTAAGATACCTTTGTGAAAGTAATATTTTATTCACGTCCCTTGTAAATCAAGTTTATGTGTTGAATGCAATATTTTTTGTTTCATACAAAGGTAAATTTACTCTATTCAAGACAACAATTGTTTTTATTTAACTTGAAAGGAAGAAAACTGTATGCTAATATTCCACGAACCCATACTTATAAATAACCGATTTCTTATGCAGTACCCTTCACATTCCAATTGAGGGCCGAAATTTACGCAGCTGGTCACTTAGAAGAAGACTGGATGCCAATTGTGGTACATAAAATTTGAAGGTAAGTTTATCATGGTATCTCCACCTACTGTTGTTTGAGGTGAAGATTTTATTAATATTCCTGGAGGGGAATCCGAATGAAGCATGGGTGAAGATGTCATTGAATTTAAACTAGAAAAGATTACACGCGAGAAATTTCAATGATTTACTTTTATTAAAAATACACTAGAAATGTCTACGCGATATGCAGACAAGACAAGCTAAGGGGTAAGAATCCATTAGGAATTATCTGAATGATATTCAACTCCTCTGTCTTGACAATTCAAAATACTAAGTAATCTTGAGTACCAAAAAATACAATAAGACTTTGACACGATAATAAGGCTTTGACAATATATATCGTTCACAATCATCTACAATTTTTTCGATTCCTGTGTATGATCTATCATACTGTGACTATTTACATACTATTCGGAACTAACATTCAGTTGAATTGAGGCGTTGTTCTAAAAGTGTCGATATGGCTGGATGGAAGGTAACCAGAGTTAGAGAGGATAAACCGCATGATTAGCCCATTAATAATCACAAGGGCAATACTTGACTTTACTGAAATCTATACTTATGTGACTTAAAAAAATAAACGGATAAGATTTCTTATGACGCAAGTGTTATTTTAGTTCCCAGTCAAGTTGTCTACAGACCAACAGAAGTTATTTCAACAATTGCCAGTAGAATAAGAATATTCTGTCAACTTCATGCTCTCCTAGCAAAGACCAGAATTATAAAGACAGAGGTCAGAAGCATTGGAGAGAATAAATATTGTCACAAATTTCCGTGGATATTATATTCCTGAGTGAAACTAGCGGCTCAATCTTAATTTCAATTATCATTCAAGACTGCAAAGTCAATAGGAAAAGGTTAAAATTTGCTTAAAAAAACCATCCATATAAAAAATAATATGAGGAGAATTTATAAAAATATGGCACACAGATTTTATTTACTAAGACAAGGTGCAAACTAGAACAAGCATTAAATTTTTTACATACGTTTCAAAAATTAAAAGAAAAAAGTTATGCAGCATCACCCCTAATTAATGTATACATTTAGTACATTTTACACAATTAAATTAAGATATACATTTAGGCCCACAAGGAATCGAAGTAAACGGGTAAGGATTTTAATCTGAAGTAAAAATCGATGTTGAATAAGATACAATTTTTAAGTATATAAGAGATAAATAAAAATGTAAGTTTTATAGAAAACTTTTTTAAACTATCCAAATAAAAGGAAATTATATTTAAACTAATTTCCATAAAAATTTGCGCACCAAGGAAAAGTTGTCAGAATAAAACGAAACTTTATACACATAAATTTAACGCTGATATAAGTAAGGAATTAGAAAATCCAAGTCAAATGAGCATTTATTGTCGAAAAAATTGCAAATTAATGTAAGTTTTAGTACCCTGTTCGGCTACTTGTAGCATGAATAAATGTGATACGGTCGGGCATTGAGACAAGCAATACCCGTATGATGTTTGTACCACAGTTGATGTAACCATGCTGCTAATTCAACCAAACTCATAGGTTCTGTCCAACTTGCCTCTGAAAAATAATCCTAGATATGATCAATCGTTGATAAATCTGGAGATCGAGCAGGCCAGTGATTGGTGGAAATGCGACAGGAGGCAGTCCTGTAAAATCCTTGCTATGTAGAGGCAAGCATGGTTCTGTTGAAAAATGGCTCAGTGGGGCCCTATCATGAGTGACAACTCATGTGACTGAAGAATGTCACAATCGAATCTCTGAGCCATCACAGTGCCACGGATCAATAGTAGGGATGATCGTGCGTCGTATCCCATACGATCAAATCAGCTGTAAGAACGGTGTGCTGCTGTACAGCGAGAGCAGGATTGAGACATTCGCCATGAACCTGCATGGACGTATATGATTGTTATCACTGGTCAAATTGAATTTGAATTCGTCACTGAAGACCACCCCTGGTTGCGTTCGGTTTCAGTGCAATGACTTCAAGTGCGACACCACTTCAAAGAGTGGGGACGGTGAGTAAATGTGAATGTCAATACACTTAATGAGTGCTGCGATAGAGCAACTGTCCTTCAGCCAGGTGCCTTGCAATAGTGCGAGCTGACACAGAGGCGAGTAGTGAAGGTTCTATCTGTGTATGAATAGTGGTGGACAATGAGATAGTAGGAGCCATGCATGCGTTTCGTATGATGCGACGGTTTTCTAAACTATTGGTCTGTCTAGTGCGTCCTGAGCCTGGTCTCCGTGTAATAGGCTTCTCTCTTGTTTACTGGTCCAAACATCTCTCAATAAAGTCATAATGGCCTAGGTGGAGAGCTACTCGCATAACTGACTACAATGTTTTCGTCATCCCTATGATTGTTTTCCCTCTCGGGCTCTGACAACTGCTCATATTGTCTCCGATGGTGACACGTAATGGCCTCTGTAATAAACAAGATTTCCTCTGCAACAGATTAAAAACACGCAAACTACTCCCTCTGCTGCACGTTGCATTTCTACTCATTTATAAATTTGCCTTTTCATGTACCTTTATGCTAAGTTTCGTAACAATTCCACTTTTAATGCGCAAATTTTTATGGCACTGAACGCATTTTTATAGATATATACATATATGTAGATATAGATAGATAAATAGATATTTATATATAAACTTTTGTTAAAATTGGATTCATTTGATGCTTATGATTGCAAGTTTATGAAAATTTTGAAATTCTCCATAAACTGTGAATTTTTTTACATTCGATTAAATTTAACTTTTACCAAAAGAGTGAAGTAAAGGTTCTCAACATAAGCAAAATGGGTCTTTAATCTTTTATTTTCATTTAAGACAAATTTTACTGGCATATTTCTTTAAAATATAAAAACATCACAGTAATCTTAAGAAGTATACAAATAGCTAAATATTAATGAAAGGCTCATTTTACTTAAACATTTTTATATAAAAAATTAACTACTTATCATCTACTTATAAAACTCTCTTTTAGTAAGAACTTAATTACTTTAAAAATAATTTTTATATTTTAAGTGAAGGCCAATGGAGACAAATCTCGAAAGTTTACTCGTTTTTTTTTTAAACTATTTTTTTAAATAAATTTTTAAGAAACTTCTAGTGTTTAGATGTAATCGCATCCATTGCATTCTTTTTTAACCTTTTAAGCGGTCATTTTTTTATTGAAAATGCTTCAAAAAACGTTGCATTTCTTTATTGTTTTGAATTAAAAACGGACTAATTCCCGCCTTCTCTCTCCCCAGAAGATAAAACAAAAACAAAAATGTCAGACGAAAAACATTTCAGTACATTGACAAACTATACATCACCTATTCAAAATACTAGCACTGATATAAAACACCATTGTAATTAAAAATGAAAGAGAGATAGAAAATATCAGAGTTCCCGTACAGCATACGGGGAACCCAGTTGCAGTCAACTTTCAGTAGTCCGTACGTTGTACGAGCAAACGAGTATTAGTATCATACTTTTAGAACGACCAGTGGAAATTTTTCTTGTCATAACGCTTTAGCTGACATGTTTAAAAATGAAATTTTTTACAATTTAAAAAAAAAATAGACTTATTCTATTCTATTAGGATTCATATATTTTAAAATATGTACATTGATTTATTTCTATGCTTTAACAATTTCATTAATTTTTCAACCCAAAAAAGGGTATGATTTTATTTGAAATATTATAAGATCCTCAGATGTATTCATATTCATAAGAATTTCAAAACTGAAAACGAATTTCTTGTTTTTGAAAAGATTGTCTGATTTCACCATCAAATTGCCTTTCTAAATATATTTGTCATTCATTAAAGCTAAAACAAAATGAAAGAGGAAATCTATAAAATTTATAATGGGTACTTAGGGAGACAGAATATATAGTGACAAACATTTTGATCATTTATCTAGAAGAAAATCTACTTGAACTGCTTCTTACTATCTTCTCAAAAGAAATAATGTAACAAACATGAACTGTAATCTGGTTTGCAAATTTAATCCTGTAATAGAAGAACAAAATCGAAATAGCTTTAACATGATTCAAAATTCTTGACAAAAGACAGTTTCATTTTCTTGTTATATAAGATTAAATTGATTGGTTTTTTTTGCTTTGATTGTAAATCTCTCCGAATCAAATTCATTCCAATGGCAATCATAATTAAATATTCAAATATTCTCCTTTATTTTACTATTCCTTGAATGTTCTTTGATTTAGTTTATGCTATTTTCGTAGAAGTAATTTAAAAAATTCAAAATGAAATAAAATCACTTTAAATATAAAATCGAAAGAAAGAAATTTGCTTAGTGAAATCAATATCGAAAAGTAGAATCAAGTTATTTATTTAATAATTTATATCACAACATTCATTGAATTTCATACTCCTTTTTATTCTTAAATCAATACGATTACATGCTTGATTGAAAGCCGATGAGAGAAAGTAATGTGAAGAGTAATCATAACTTGGATTATAGTAATAATACAAAAAAATCTTGTGGCATGACTTTAGGGAATATCAGAAATACATTAATCATTTAAATAAACTCAGAAACATTTTTGCTACTCAACGTGGCTATAAAACTCCATCATTTGAAAAAGGAATATGTAAGGAGAGTAAGGAATATGTTTAAAATAGAATCGTACTATATATATATATGAATGATGCGTTTTAGATAACTGACATTACCTGTCATATCCACCAGAATGATTAATTATTCCTTACTATGCATTTTCTTCTACAATATAAATTGTTATAATAAGAACACTATCAACCCCGCATCTAATAAATAACTACTGGATATTAACTATAATTCGAAACACACCCGGAGTGGTGAAAAAATTACGTCGGATAAAAGATGGAAATGTATTTTTTTCCCTTTTTTCCCCTATACCACTATAGACAGTAGATTAGGCTCATTTTCTATGACTTATTGATATCACGTGAACATTAATTTTTCCTGCTCACCACCACAGTTACATGTGAATTCAGTAGTTGGTTGGTGGTGATGCATTACAGTTATTTATAGATCAGGTACTGCTCATAGCTGTATCTCAGGCTTCCTCAAAAAATACTACCAATGTTATTTTTATGCCCATTTTTCATGTCGCAATTCCTTCGTTACTTACCACTTCTGATACATGAGCCATAATGAACTGTGAAATATCATTATCTACTATTCTAGTGAGAAAGAATGGTCTGAATCTATTTTGTTTTTGTTTTATAACACTTTTTCCACGATAGCACTCAGGATGAAGGGGAAAAAACTGCTTAGTAATAAGCATTAAAGCGCTGTTGACCCTGGGTTTTTATCTGACAAATATTAGAATATTTTGAAAAAACTGTGAAAAAAATTAATAACTATAACTTTTATTGAATAATGTTTCACTTAAAAAGGCAATATCAAATAGTTGAAATATGTGTTTCAGAATAATAATAATAAAAATTACATTTCTCCATTATATATATGAATGTTTTTTTTAAAAAAAAATGAATATTAATGCATAAATATATTTCATGTTTTCTCGAATATAAGCGGCCATCTAATCTAAGCCGCACCCGCAATTCTTCACTAGTTTTTGCGAAAAGGTAAAACAAAAATTTGTAAAAGGTTCATCAACAACCGATACTTGAGAATTCTTTCTTTTTTAAATTTAATGACAAACAAAAAGAAGTTAATAATTTATTTATTTTACCAGTATTAAAAAAAACTTTCAAATAAATTCAGAATTATTCTAACTATCAGTATCATATCTGGAAAATAATTCGTCACTCCCATTGTTACAATTGACTACGGAATTGGTGCCGATTTCTCTATTATCCCCCACGGTGTCATTCTGCGGGCCATACAATGGATTTGCAATGCAATTTTTTTTTTAAAAAAAATAGTTTATTACATAAGAATGTAAACAAATTATTAAAGACCTTTTGAACATTACAGACAAAGATAAAATCACTTTTTTACGCCATTGATGTATATTTGTTTCATCCGTATCAGATTTTCAGTGCCCGCTGTTTTATTTCCGTTTCTTTCTGCATATAAAATTTCCTCCCTTTTCATAATTGCTTCATATTGAATTTAACTTGATGCTATTACCAATATCTTTGATGTTTAGGTGTTAAAAAGGGGGGGGACAAAAAGAAATCTTAAATGCGAGCAGACAAAAATATTTAGGATATACTGAACACTTGAGGTAAACTGCGGAATGGGACAAATCTTCCATCCAAATGGCTGTAATGACGTTAAAATTTTTCATTTTAAAAGTGCTGGAGACTCAATTCCCCCATCCAACAAATGTTTTGCCTTCGATTCTAAGCTGCACCCGATTTTCAATAGCCTTAACTCTTGAAAAATAGTGTTGCTTAGATTCGAGTATATACGGTATGTATAAATATTCAACAATAAATTTCAAACAAAAGAGTTTGACAAATAATCAGAAAAATGATATCATAAATAAATAAAAAATAGTTTTCCGTACAATAAATGATAAAATACATACGAAATAACTGAATGGAATATACCTTGACAAATGAATATCAATAGCTTTGGAAGCTGCAGTAGTCTGTGGTAATAGTCCCGAAGGCATAAGCTGAGGTTCAAGAACTGGTGCCACTGAAAACCTGCCGTTCGCAGGTGCTGATTCACTTTAAATCCGCCAATGCTCAAAGTCATCGCGTTGGCGTGGAGAGTGGAAGTTTTAAGAGATGCTACAGCTCAGCTGAGAGACTTCCTCGTGACTTGATCATGATTGAGAACCACGAGGTCTGTTACTAAAAGTTTTAGCAGTGCTTTAGAGTGTGACGTTAATAAACACTCTCCCATTACTTGATTTGAATGGATCTTCAAAAAAAAAAAACTATTATTAACGGAGTATATTTTTTTTATCTTTTAAGGGATCCATATATTCTATTTGTGGTACATGATTATTTCAGTACTAATTACGTTAATTACAGCAACATGTACTATATTATAGCAAATTTCTGATTTGTTAATATATGTTTTAAATAACACAAACTGTTCGGAATTTAAAAATCAAATTTCAAAAATTTATGAAATTTTAGAAAAAAAAATTATGAGAATTTAAAGTTATTAATATGAATCATTACTTTTCTTTCAATCATAGGTTCTCAACGTGGGCGTTTGAGGCTTTCAGGGGGGCGGTAAAAGACCCAGAGAAAATCAGGAGACATTGAGATGGCACAGAGGAGCTTGGTCAGATTAACCAAAAAGACTAAAAATACACGCTGATTATGTAATAACAAAAATAAACTTTAATACTGTCAACCTTATGTTGATCGTATGTATTTAAATCATTTCTATATCACATGTACGAAAATTCACATATTTCGGTAGTTCGATAAGTGGATGAAAAACTTAAAGATTACATTACGTTCAGACCTACATTAAATTGAATGACATAGTGTATTTTAATTTCTGTAGTGCTCGTGTTGTCTTTGTGAGCAGTAGGAAATATATTTCGTCCACTGCATTTCATTACGTATGTTATCCAAAAAACATAATTAAATAATTTACCCAGGAATTAACGTGGTTATTTAAAGGCTGAAACTGTCAATTTCTATTTATTTTGAAAGCAATAGTTTATTATTAATTATTTCTATCATCAAAACCCCTACCTGTCTTAAAAACAGGTAGGCCATGGTGGCCGAGTGGTCTAGGCATCGGATCATGGCTAGCGTGTCATGAGTTCGATCCTAGTACCACTAAAAGATCCGCCGTGTAGGGGAGCGATGCACGTTAAATCTGTCGAGAGTTTAAACTTCCTCCCTTTGATGTGGTGTGGTACTTATAAGAGGGGGTGCCAGCTCAGGTGTCGTCCGCGTCACTTAACCATGGTTCAAAATTACACGGACCGTCGCCAAAAGCCCTCTTGTTGCTAATCAGTGCGACGTTAATATTCTCTCTCTCTTAAAAACAGGTAGGGTAAAACTTTTATTCCACTCTTTTAAATGAAGAAATTCAGTAGCGTTTCAATTACAACAATATCCTACCTATCATTAAAATATATAATATTACACATTTAAATATATTTGTGGCAATAGATATTTCAGATTCGCAAGTAAAACTATTGGGGCTTTGGAAAAAAAATTAAATTATAAAATATTTTTTTTTTGTAATAGGATATTTTTTAAAAGATAACTCTTGTTTTCACCATGTATTATGTACGCTCGTATTTCTCTAGAGTAGGAGGGGGCGGTGTCGAAATATTCACTAGAAAAGGTGGCGGTATCGAAATATTTACTAGAAAAGGGGGCGCCAGTTCAAAAAAGGTTGGGAACCTATGGTTTAAATTCTGAAAAAAGCGATTATCAATTTATCTATAATTTAATGTAATAGTTATTATTTTACTATAGTGATCTTTAGAATTTATTATATAGTTACCATTGTTTTACTGACATTAAACATAAAATATATTTTTTTGTTTAAAATCAATTTTTCAATATATATTGCAACAAAATTCAGTATTTTTCCTTACCTTAAATAGTATAAACATCTGCATTTTCTTTATTTCTATATATCTAGCAATTAGATAAGCTTCCATTAGATTATTAATAATACATTTATGACATGAAGTTCTTTACAGAAATTTTATTTAATTGTGCGCAAAATGTTTTCGTTATTTACATGTAAAAACAAAATGGGGGAAACTGAAAACACACACATAAGGTAGTGTTTTCAACATAATATTTTCTTAGTATTAGAAATAGTTTTATAACACATTTTTCATTCTTAATTTTCAAAGCCGTCAGCATCTAAATTAAAATGTCTATAATTCATAATTTATTATAATTTTTCATGCTATTAAAATTTCTTCTTTTTGATCTGAGATGATTTATCCCCCGATATTGACAATCCTTTAAATGTGTTATCAAAATATGTTCAAAGTAACACTGTTTATAGTTCATTGTGACCGTGGTAGATCAGTCCTTATGGCCGCTGTTGTTTCTTTGAATGCTTGGACTCGAGTCCAGCGCCATTAAAAACTTGTGTCGAGAGGTTGATACAAATTAAATCTGCCAAAGCTCAAAATATTCATGTTGGCATGGTGGGGAAGGTTGATGAGTTGGATGGCAGCGGAAATGTCTTACTGACTGGTTCCAACTTACTAAGTTCTTCTTCAAGAGCCTTCGTTCTGCTTCGAAGTGCATTTACTATCTATTACATTTTATCAAGAAAAAACAGCTGAATTTAAATTTAGAAAGTTTTCATTAATTTGTTCATAATAAATTATTATACAAATATAGAGTAGGTTTCTCTATTTTTCATAGTCCGATTTTCTAGTACTTATATTTTTCAATAATTCCTATGTAATTTATGTAAATAATTGTTTTTATATTCTTTATTATATCATATAACTAAATAACTATATATATATATATATATATATATATATATGGGGTGGGGAGGGTGTAATTAATTAACGATAAATCTAATATCTTATTAAATTTTTTACAACTTTATTAGCCATTATATTGAACATGGATATCCTACAAGTTTTCTTTACAATTTTACTTCTAATGGTTTTCATGACAAAATGTAATAATATCTATATTTAATTGTTTTTTATGTATTCTACAGGTACTCAATATATGGCGTTACATGTTCTATAAAATTAATAATTTTTTTTAATTTTATATGTGCATTATATGTGTATTTTATATGTGTTTTTCCTGTGTATGTTGGTAGGTCATTTTGTTTCCAGTTTATTTTATATCAATATTTAAGGTTGATATAAATGTAAATTTATATAGACTTACTTTTTATTTTATTTTAATTTACTAATTTTATTATTTTTTTGCGGTACGCCTCTAATACTGCCTTTGTATTGGTGGGAAACATTAACATAATCTTATGTGTTCACAAGGTAAGATTTATCATCTAGTTTTTAATACAACGACTTTATCTCTTTTCTAGGAAATAGTCTATTTATTTTTATTGGTATATATTATTAATTAGTATTAATGTATTTTATTTGGTAATAATTAATATTTATTCCACATTCCCTATGGTTCAGTGTATAGGCAAATTGCAGATGAGGGTTGATTGGTCCTAGAACATGGTTTAAAACTGCAACCTTGGTTCCTATTGTTGTAATGTGGCTATTATTTCTGTTATGACTAGTTATACTTCGGTTTCTATCAATTTGGATGCATTATTTTGGATTATATATATATGAATACATGTATGCATGTTTATGTATGATTAACTCGAATTGTATAAAAATAGTAGTTCAACATTTTGACAACCTCTTGAAATGTTTAATGATTTATAGATTTTGTAATTCCTTGAGGAGTTTGCAAAAAATTGAATTCTTGTGTAAACAAAAAAATTAAACAAATCAAACGTGCTATTATAAAATAAGTCGAATTATTTCCTTCTTTTTTTATCTTAATTTTGAACACTACATATAATTACCGATTTTTTTGAGAAAATAAACAACTTAAACAGTAATTATTCTCTTATTTTAAAATAATTCTTAGAAATATACCATTATTTCAATGAAAGACGTATACTAAAAAAAATATTTAAATCAATTTTCTATTAAGAAAATATAATACAATTTATTTTCTAAGCCAATCAGTACTTGTCTCCATTTTTAGTTAGTGTTAAGTAACTTCCAGAGATTTATATTCTTTTCTTCTTTATCTGTTTCTTATAGAGTTAATGACCCATTCAGTTAAGATTCTTTTTGCTTATATAAGCATCAATTAAGGAGTTGACACCCCCAATATACAGGTTGTAGTCGAGAAATTGAGATGGAACAATTTTCAAACTTTCTTACAGTGAAATAGAACAGAAGTTTATTTTAACGTTGGTATTTGACTTCATATTCTTTCCTCAAAATGTGAGTATGTCTAAGAAAATTGTCTTAAATTCTTGCAGTATAAATTATACTATTATTAAAATGATTTAGTATATAAATGATATATAGATTATATATATATATATATATATATATAATCTATATATACATATATATCACATAAGAAAAGATATTTTTTATTATTTTATACGTATATAATTTGTAAAGTTAATTACTAGTTCATATTGCATATAATTGCATTTCTTTTAAATCTGAAATTATAAAGGTATTCACATTCATCAATCTTGAAAATGCCTAAGAATAAGTTGTTGTTTTTTCCTTTTAAAAATTCAAAGCCTTAAAGTTTGTAAAATTCTATCATGATGTGATATTAATATCAACAGTACAACGAAATATTGCTAAGATGCGAAGGTATAATGTCTCTATGATGATAAAAATATACGCAATACGAAAATAAATATATATTATTGCTGCTTCTTAATGGAAAGTCGATGATTTAGAAATGAATAAAAAGCAGGGAGAAAAAGTGAAAAAATAAACAAATAAATAAACAATATTTTAAAAAATAGCAAATAAACCATTTTCTCTAAAACTTGAAAGCTGAAATTGTTTTTTTTTTTTTTTTGTCATCTCATCCTTAATAGAAGATGCTTGATTTTGCTTTTCCATTTAACGTAAAAAGCAATAATAAACTAAGCACTCATACTTTTCCAGAAAGTTTGATGTAATTTACGGCGTAAGAAAGATGAATACCTCTCTAAATGTCAACGCTTGTTTGGTTTCCTCTTTCTCACTTTTATTGTTTTCGCAACTTCTCTTTCTTTTATTAATTATTTTTCTTCAAAAACAATGCATTTAAGATATTTATTTTAGAGCATTTTCTCTTTTAAACTCCAATCTGAATAAGAAAGCATTAAAAGTTAATACTATATATTTAATGCAAAGACATGTAGGTCTTTGTTTACTGAATTTTAAAGTGGGAGAAAGAAAAGCAGCTTTTATTTCATAAATGTCAAGGAATATTGTGCATAAGATTTATTTTCTTTCGAACTAAGAACTAAGCACAAAATAACACAAGTATTTTAATTTAATTGTCTTAAAAGAATTCGCCATCTTATAATATAGTTAAGATGAATATTCGAAGTATATATACCATTATTTATATATAGAGTCAACAAAAATTAGACTAGAGTAGAGTCTACTGTTTCAGAATAGGATATTCGACCCTAAAATTGATAAATTTTCGGCTGTTGGGAAACTAAATTGTTATAAATTGCTTATATTTAAACTACCCTTCAGAATATATATAGAAACTTTAAATTTTATTCCAGAAACATCTTCTACGTATTATCTCTAAATCTAACTGGTTTGTGAAACATTTTATGTTTGCATTCTATTATATTATGAAACGTTTGGCAATGAATTTCATTTTCACGAATGTAATTTATATAAATAAGTATTTTTTATAATTTTACACACACACACACATATATATATATTATTGAATTTGATTAAAAATGTTTTAAAACTAAATTGCATTTTTAATGGATCTTTTAACCACTGTAAAGTCATGAAGGCAACACTTGATCTGACACTCGATTTCCAAACTTTAACACCCCTCCAACGTGGCGACTTTAAGATTTTACTGATTTAATGTGTGTCATCTCTTCTACATCATAGATCTTCAGTGGCACTAGAGATCGAACCTGAGACTCGACAATGCAGGCCATGAATTCGCAGTCATGACCACTCGGCTATTTGTAACATAATGACCACTTATTGTATTATAAAACAGTTCTAGGAAATTATATATCTTGCTGAATCAGAAAACAATGCCCTATTATTTAATTTTAAAATACGTCTATAAAAGAAAACCCTAAATGAAGTCCGTGCTTTTGTTTCTTTTTTCTTTTCAGATTAAAAATTAGCTTTTGTATACAATATATACTGTGTATATTTATCCATCCAAAGTGCAGCTATAAGAGGGACAAGATATATGAAAGCTAAATTTATAATGGAGGGACAACACTCACAGTGAAAAGGAGAAATGCTTGAAAATACAGCATTCTGCGACTTGAGGAATACAATTAAATTAGCGTTGAGTGTTGCCGCTACAACTGGCATTAAATGCTACTACCCTCCTCAACAATAAACGAAAGAGAGTCTGATGGAATTGCTTCGAGGTCAGCCTATGGAACTTCCACACATTGCCATATAGTTTCTGTTATTCCAGCTACTTATTCAATGATTTTTGATCAAGCACATTCGAAAACTCACTGCTCGATAGAAGAGCAAATCAAGACAACAATTTTATCAGATCGGCGAAGAATTCTTGCCTATACTGCATATCATGTACAACAGTGGTCTTCAAACTGTGTTCCACTGAACTCTGGGGTTCCAAGAGGCATATCCAGGGGTTCCACAAGTCACAATAAAAAATTGAAAAGAAATTTACTAGTGTATGCAAAATTTTAAACCATTTTGAACCATTTTAAAAAATTTTAAAATGTTTGTATACCCACAAGAAATTAAAGATCATCCAAATCAAGAAACTAAAAATTTTATTCAGACATTATAAATTTATTTTGCATTACTTTTTAAACTTTTATCATAATATAATAAAATATAATAAAAGAATATTAAAACGTTATATATATATATATATAGTAGATTACACTAGATCGTGAATATTTTATTGTTTACTATCTAGAGTTCCACGAGATAATTTTATACTCGTTAGTACAACTTCCTTGAAAACTAAATAGTTTTCTAATGGAAAATGCATCTTTTTATATTTGTGGAAAAACACCTACAATATATCAACATATTCGATATTAAAAATCTAAATTTAAGTAAGAACAGATCCTAAGTTTCATGATGCAAATTCATGCGAAATGCACAGTATTTCTCCCACAGCTATAAGTTTTTTAGTCATTCAGAACAATGTGTATAAATGAAAAATATTTCTCAACGTGAGTAGATACAAAAACAGAGTATAGAAACAAATGAAACATAGAATATGTAAATGATTGCAGTTATTCTCACTAGACCTAAACTTCGACCGTTTGTAAGAAAAAAAAGAGGCACATTTCTCAGTTACTAATTATAATGCAGGGTTGATGACTCTTGAGTGAGAGATTAATATTATTTATGAGTAAATTGTATTAAAAGTAGATTAAGTTTTTTTAACAAACAATGAAATTCTTTTTTAATTGTCTTTTCATTGATCTATTTATCTACATTAAAAATATTATTTTAAGGTTTATTCTTCTAAGTATGTGTGTGAAGTAGGGTCCTATGAAAACATTTTCTAGTCCTAGGGGTTCCACGAAAACACCTTCTAGTTCTCGCGGTTCCATGATTTGAAAACTTTTGAAGACCATGATATACGGTCTTTCATTGCACTGTTTAACTGTGCCCGCAGGCAAGCTCTGAATGTAAGGGAAGAGAATATGCTCCGAAACCTGACAAATAATGTGCTGCAAGTATAATGTACCTGGAATGCGTACTAGGGGTGTGAAAATGAAATTCCAATACCATTTTAAGGCATAATATCGAATGTAGGACCAAAAAATAAGACGATTAATAAAGAAAAATTAACCGATCATCGAGTCTGTAGACTAGGGGTTCGGCAACCTTATAACTCTGGGGTGCCAAACCAATCTACCAATATGATTCAGAATGCCCCACAGTAGGACATGTTTGAAAGATTTCGATTCCAGCGATAATGAGAGCAGAGTTGAAGAATAGATGTTAGAAATATATATATTTAGTTTCGTAATATATTAATTTTGTATCATTTAAAGATGTTTCTTAACATAAAAGTAAACAGTTTAAAATATATTCATTTCTTCAATAAAATAAGAATAATTAAAATTGTGCATATATATTAAGTACTTAAACCTATTTATTAAAATAAGAAATAGACAACGTAAAATATAAGTATTTCACATCATTTTAGTAGTTAAATAAAAAGATAAATAATGCCTAACCTAATAACCTAATGCTTCCACCGCTCTATGATTTCATATCGCGAAATCAGGGGATCAGTGACTTTCAATTTGGCACGATTCTGAGCATTCAGTAGTTTAACAATTTCTTTGCGGATTTTTCATATAAATAAAGATTTTTTATTCGGATATGTGTAAAACCAAAGCAGAAAGCAGAGTACATGCAATTTTCTCTCTTGAAAAAAATTAAATCTCTCCAGCAAGGAAATACAATAATTTACAAAAAAAAACTTGTAAATTTATCTTTGGAGTTATCTTTCAGATCTTTTCGTAATTCCGTTAATGTCCATAATTCTGAAGATGTTTGTCAAATAAGTCCATTAAAAATTCATCAATTCCCATGAACTCAAATATTGTCGGATTTGTGTAGAGTAGTGGGCAGAGTGCCACCGAGAATAGTATCAAGTGCCACATGTGGCACGCGTGCCATAGGTTGCCGACCCCTTCTCTAGACTTTAATAAGACAATCATCATGTTACATTGAGAACTGTTATTCGTCCCCAAATAATATCCTGCCGTTCGTTAGGTAATGCCAGTTACTCAATGGATCATTACAGACGCAAACGTGTGTGGTTTCAAGACAATGGTCATTGTAATTGACGCCTTGTGGTTGTTCCACTGTGCTGCAAATGATATCAAATGGAACACGAAAACTCCGATTGTTGTGTAACAGACCATGTTTGTTGTGATAAGATTCTTTGAGCTGTGAAGTGATCTATCACAGCCACGAGCAACATGCCTCACATCACGTGTAATGGTGCGACGAGGCTGTTGACATCTGTACCTTCGGTCAGTAGTTCCTTCATATATCTATTCATTACAGATTGGTATCCATGTCGCTTGTTTACATTCGACGCGATCACTGATTTTTTCTAGAATGATTCACATCCTGCATAAGCTACAATTCTTCCTCGGTCAAACGTAGAAAGGAGCTTAAATGACCTTCACTTTCTTCTTTGATTCAAACTGAGCTTTTGCATGCTAAACATATACATAAAAAAGTAACTGGTAGTTAAAAGCAGCAGTTTGTTCTCCCTTTATTCAGTGCTTTTTATTGTCGTTACATATGCTCTTGATGTACGTCTGTGCTAAAATATTACTATTTGCATAACCCATTGAAATACATTCACTTATAGTTTAGATGTTATCATTACTTTGATTTTTGTTGGCATATAATTAGTCAGTGGAATATAATTAGTGCATATTTATTAGTCAGAAAATTCCAATTGTTTATGACTTGAAAACTACAACGTACTGGCAAAATAAATGGACATAAATTTTTCTTTATAAAAACACGTGTTTTAAACTAGTTACGACTAGTGTTTGTATTGCACAGTTGCTTTTTTTATTGGAAATTCTTAATAATGATAGAAGCCTTTAGAATAGTATAAGGAACACCCGTAATTAGTTTAACGATTAGAAGGAAAAATAAATCATAAGGTAGGCAAACAATAAAATTTGCTGTGTCTCGGTTTCACATTCTGAATATGCTTAACAAATAAAGTCTGAACTACCATCCACTAACATGAATATTGTTGATACTCCTCTAAAATATTTTCGAAGAAAGTTGAAACGTATAATATTTATAAACACTATAATAGAGAGTTTATTACTCATTGCGTGTTCGGTGTTTTTGTCAATACCATGAACGGACGAAGCAAGTAATAATCAGCTTTTGTAGCAGCAATTCGAAAAGCAAATATGTTATAAACTTGATAATTACTGCCAAATTAACCGAGCATTTAGCAAGTCAACAATCAATTTCTGTTTAAGAATCAAGAACATGAATCGTGTTTTGAACATTTCTTGAAATGCATCATTTTTTATTACGATGCAAACATTTTAGCACACTTTATTTTATATTTAAGTTGTTTAAACTGATTTTTAATATTATCGAAAAAGTATTCAAATTGCACACAGTTACTTCAATTTCATTGAATATAAAATTGCTACGTATATTCTTACTTAAAATATTGTTATTACAATACGAGCAAGGAAGAAAGATCTTGTTAACAAGCTATATGATAAATACTCCTAAATAGCATCTCGCTGTGACTAATTAAAACTAATGCATGTTGAATTTTACAGAATCTCAATCCTCTTGTCAAGTACTATGGAAAGTTTAATGAATAAAGTATCACTTCAGGTATTAGTCTTTTATTTTCTTATTCTAGCCCTTAGTGTGACTTCGGTTGCCGACAGGTTATGGACTCGAACTTGTAATCGATGAAATTTCTGCCGAGTCATGGGCTCGAGTCCTCATGCTACTTAAGAACCACCATATAGATAGACTGATGCACGTAAGATAGTTCTGGAGTATGGTGTGGTAGAGTTTGTCAAGTACGATAAAATCTTTTTTGCTTGAACGTAGTTTAGCATCCGTTGTCAGTAGTCCTACTGTTACTTGAAAATGAAACACTAATAATCAATTAATTTGATCTTTAATACGCCATTTGTAGTAAAAACAATGTCAGTTTTATCGTTTTAGCTACTACTCGTTTTCTGATTGATGTAAACCTTAATTTGAAAGTGTAGAGTTAAAAAAGCTGAACATATCTAAATATATTTAAAAACATACATACTACAAAGATGTGTTAGTGTTAAATTCATTACACGAGCTTATAAATATTGTAGTGTATAAGAAGAATTACAAATATTATATGAATTCTTCCAGTAAAAAACAGACCGTGAGTTTCAAGCAATTTATTCAAAAACTATTTCATTTAAGTTTGCATTCAGCTTCCTTTCTTGATGTGAGTGAATAGATTTAGATAAGAGATATATATGTTGTTGTTGGGCTTATGCCACCTGATCAGCAGTAACATCAGGTCAAGGTCCACGAAATTCATCGCGGCGAAGGGCTAGAATTTTACACCTGTCGTTTAGCCTAAGCTTTGAGCCCCCCAAGAGAGTGACAGTGCGATTTTGCTCACGCAACACGATAGATGGCGACACCGTTCGGACCCAAAGATTTAACGAGCACGTTCTCCGATTTGTACTCGGCGGGCATTTGGTGGCATTGGGCATCGAACCCAGGCCTTCCGGTCTGGGGTCCGATGCTCTAATCACTAGGCTACCCACGGCCCTTAGAGATATATATGACATAAGTGAGCTTAATTTAATCTCAGAATGAATGCTTTTTAAGTCCTTTGTAAGTTTTTTTTGATGAATTTTCTACTAATAAAAATTAGTTGAAATCAAATCACGCGATATATATATATATATATATATATTTATATGTGTATGTGTAATTTATAATGAGTCTTTTTCACGTCACAAAAATTAAATGAAATATCTGAAAGAAAACGCCAATTTAGGATAAGTCAGCAAAAAAGAGCATGTATATATATATTTTATTAGATGCTAATTATTGTTTGCACTTTATTTTTTATTCTTATTTATACGAAAAACTAAAAAGCAGGATAGTGTATGTTGCTGAAAAATATTATTAAAAAAATACTAACTTTAATGGATTCAAGTAGATTTTTTAGTTTTTCACGAAAACTTATTGGTGAATTAACAATCAGCACCAAATGATCAAGTTGGCATATGAAGTGACATTTTAATTTTCAACTTTAGAGCTATTTTTTGAACAGGTATTCGAAAGATAACTAGAATTGCACAAGATCAAGTAATTCACAGTAAAATCTTTCATTAAATTATTTTGTTGGAAAAATGCCTTTCTTATTAATATTATTACTTTTATAATAAACGCAAAACACTATAATATGGTGTAAGGTAGGAGATTAAAAATTCCTTTACTCAAGTACTATTTATTTCTGTAGCATCTAGCTACAAATTTTGTTTCTATGTTCCATTAATTTGTGTAAACACAAAATAAACTTTAATTTTTCGACTCGAAAATAATATCAGATAAAAATAATTGTCACATTTTCAATAACATTAATAAAAACAAATATCAGATATCTTTGAGGAGTTCGATACGATATCTTGGAATTCCTTCGTTGTGGCATTACTTCGTGACAGCTTGCTAAAGCTTTTACAGAACACAAGTTAAGATATAAGAAATATGTCAAAACAACTCTTGACAGTTTTAGCTATTGAACAATGAAATTAAAGTATTTTATTTCGAGAAAGAGATTGCCATTTTTTTTTATATAGCAAAAGATAATGATTGTTGCTTTTGTATCGCAAACAAATCATTTAGTGTACTTATATACATAGTTTCTTTCCATTTTCTTAAAGTTATTAGTTTTCTCAGAAAATAATTGAAATAGTAATGTATGCCCAATGTATTACTTTAATTAAATACATTAAAAACTAACATTGCAAAATAAATAGAATATTTTTGAAAAATGTATATAAAATTTATTAAATAATGTATTCTCACAATATTTCATTAAAAATGAAATGTTAAATATAACAAATTTAAAAGTTTATTAGAATAAAAGGAAAAGTAATTGGTATATATTTCTTACGAAAAAACTATTAAGTTCATCATCACATATCTCTCAGAAAATAGAAAAATGTGTCTTGCTCTGTCAGATCATTCTAAATACCTAATAAATATTCAACATCGTAAATATTACAATGTTTGTTTTAACAGTGCACTGTGAAGGGGGTCTTAATTTGAAATCTGTTTATTAATTCTGGTTATTAGCGGATACTCTAGGATTCACGTCATCTCTTACTATTATCCTATCTAAATTTTGAAAGCACCAGGGATGTGTATTTGAATTTCCCTTATGCATACAAGAATCAACGCTTCAGAAAACGCAGTATATACTTTATATATAAATGTAAATGAAGCTATCTCAAAATATTCTAAATTAGGAGTAGCTTCATTTATATTTATATTAGCTATTTGTTATTCCAAAACTATATAGTCTTGAGCATTGTTCCACATGGTTGTACGATTTTGTATAACTTCAAAATTTATATATATTCATCAGACAAATTTTTAGTTATCTGCAGACATAAGCGATTAAAATATTCCACGAAAGCATTAAAACATTAATTTTATTAGGAAATAATACTTTCATTCTCGGAAACCATTTAGATCCAACAACAATAACGAAAATGTTCAGATATTATAATTAGAAATAGTTATTCTGAATGAAAGCATATAAAATCTTTTTTTTTCTAAATTAATTCTTTGGATCATAATTATACATCTCTCAACATTTTCGAGTGGCCGCGGTGGCCGAGTGGTCTAGGCATCGGATCATGGCTAGTTTGTCATGGGTTCGATCCTAGTACCACTAAAGATCCGCCGTGCAGGGGAGCGATGCACGTTAAATCTGTCGAGAGCTCAAACGTCCTCCCGTTGGTGTGGTGTGGTAGTTAGGAGAGGGGGGTGCCAGCTCAGGTGTCGTCCGCGTCACTTGACCATGGTTCAAAATTACGCGGACCGTCCCCAAAAAGCCCTCGTGTAGCTGAACAGTGGGACGTTAATATTCACTCACTCAACATTTTCGAAAATAAGAAAGTGTTTTGATAGTTTAATGTCTAACATTTCTATATAGGCTTCTAAAATTGTTGTTCTTACATTTTCATTTAGCTGATTTTTTTTTAACACAATGATATATGTTGCATTAAGGCGAATATATAGGTTAATTAAAATATGCACCCCATAAAAATAGTTGTATGTTAACCAAAAATTCCTCGACTAGACGAATATATTAGTTAATTATATCTAATTTTTTAAAAATAGTATTTACATTTTTCTATAAAAAATGCAAACTATAAAAAAAGAAATGGGACATTTTTTAATGGGATATATTTTCCCTTCTTGTTAAAAATAAAATAAAAAAAGAGGTGTTATTGACTATTATGAAAGCATTAACTGAAAATGAAACTTAATATATATATATATAATTTATATGTATCTATGTAATTTTTTATAATTTTTCTAAAGAAATAAATATGGTTTGTTTTAAATAACCTTAAATAATAACCAAAGAAGCTGTAATCCCCCTCAAAACACAATATAGAAGAGAAATATGTTCTTTTTTAAATAAACATTCTTCTAACAGAAAACAAAGTCAAAACGTGTTAAGACAAATTGAAATATTACTCTCATGTAGGATATTTATTTTTATAGTTATAATATGCTAACTATACAGAAATGGACTCATTGGCTCTATTGCATTAATATTCAGTACAGAATCTCATTCACTTAAAAAAAGCGATTCGTATGCATTTACGAACTTTTGCTTTTAACGTTAGGAACGATTCGTGCTATTAAGACCATTCTCTACCCTTAAATTCCTTTTCTTACTTAAGGCTAATTGTTTTGCTTTCCCTCAGTTAGTGGACATTGTGAATAAAACTTGGTTTTACCCATGAGACGGAATTCCGCTTTCTTCCTTTGTATTTTCTTTCTTGACACTGTTTTGGTTTTTTTCTCCATATCAATTTTGAAGGATTTTATATAAAAAAAATGATTTATCACTGAAAAAATGTAATGCCTCTATTGAAAACCGAGCAAACTTCATAAAGGAAAAAAAAGTTTTCAGAATTTCAATAATTTTTTTAATCCTTGCAATTGTACATAATAGAGAAAAATATCATTATATCATCATATTATTTCCATCAGGTAATAACAAGTATTAATTTGCATGTCTTGAAATTTTAAGCAATGTTCATGTTCAGAAAAGTAAATTGAAACACACACACGCACACACACATATATATGTATATATATATATATATATATATATATATATATGCATAAAAAAATGCATAAATATATATGCATATTTCCACAAAAAAAAGAAAACTGACGCACCAACAAGGAATTGCCAGATTTAATTAAATTTCGTATGCAAGACATTTGTACGGAACATGCAAATGATTAAAATTTGGTGTTCAATGAATGAATAGCAGGATCTACAGCTCATCGAAGCTGCGCGCTGAAGAAGTGTCTATAAGAAGCGATTCTCAATCTGATAGTCAGAATTTCTGTTGCGTTGCAATTTAGGATACCTTTCAATGACTGAAAAAATGCCTAGCCCCAGCACTCAAGCTCATTACGAGCAACTGTCAGAGTTTGAAAGAGGTCGTATCATTGAATTGAATGAAACAGGTTGGGCAGATCGGAGAATCGATTGTCATATGGGTCGAAGCATGCAGCTATTAGAAGATGCTGGCAAGAATGGGTGGACGGTGGCAGATATCAGCGTCATGAGGGCAGGAGTCAATCTAGGGCAACATCAAATCCGTAGGACAAATTGACTGTCTTATCAGCTGTCTTATCAGCCTGATTCCTCGTTATCAACCATCAGACGTGCGCCCGGCACACGAGTGTCCACCATGAATTTTCACAGCGAAATTTACACTTCCGACCCCTATGCCACCTGCCACTCACGCCTGCACACTGTCGAGCCAGATTACAGTAGTGCTTGGCTCGATCCTTTTGGAATAATGCTGATTGGTTACGTTTAGTGTTTAGCAATGAATCCCGCTTCCAACTGTGTCCTGGCAATCATCGAAGATGTGTCTGGATACTCCTATTGCAGCGTGCCGATCCTGATTTCACTATTGCATGCCAAACAGGTTCTTAACTAAGAGTTATGGTCTGGGGTGCCATTTCTTTTGATAGCCGGAACTGTTTGGTCGACATTAGAGGTACACTTATAGCACAGCAGTACATCAACGACATTCTGAGAACTGATTTGCTAACGTTCCTTTTGCAGTACCCTCTCTGGCCTTATCTTTCAGCAAAATAATTCCAGGTCACATACGACACGTGTAGCTATGAACTATCTTATAGCTTGTCAAATACTTCCAGATCGCCAGATCTATCTCAAATGGAGTATGTCTGGGATATGATGGGAAGGCGACTGTATCTTCCACAAAATAGTGATGACATGGCCTGACAACTGGAGCAAATTTGACAAGAAATTCCACAGGAGACCACCATGGTGCTTTATCACTCTATGCCACGTCGTGCGGCAGCTTGCATCCAGGCTAGAGGTGGGTTAACACCTTATTGAGCTCGTTTCCATGTAACTATGTAACTCTGAAAGAAATCATTCAATTTTAATCATTTTTTGTTCTGTACAAAATCTTTCTACCTACCAATTTATGTCTCTATCGGACAACTCATTCTTGGTGCGTCGTTTTTTTTGTTATAAAGTGTATTTACATATATATTTCAAAATCTAAATGTTTAGAACCAAAGATTTATATGCCTCATCTAGAGTACATTAAGAAGAAATATATACTCAGACATGTAATGTGTCTGCATTATCGTCTGTAGATGTTAGTAAAATGGTATGTATTGTAAAAGTTCTATAGACGTCATATTATTTAAAGCATAAGCTTATAATCAATCTGTGTTTTCATTAATATGGAAGTTTCGGTTATTATCTTTCTTTTCTTTTCTTTTATACCAAGCTAAACTAAATATTATATTTATTCTTATAATAATTTTTATTAAAATCTTTTTTTCCCTTATTTTGAAATTAAGGCGATATGGTACCCTAAAAATAATTAAACTGCCGACAAATTTTTATTGGCTTATTTGATACCCCAAATCTTGAAAAATATGCCTGCAAAACTTCAAAGCTTTACCTGCATTTTTCATTAAGTAATGGAGCAATGTTTTATGCTAAACAGCAACTACCACGCCTACATTTCAGATTATCTGATAGAAAAGAGCCTGATAAAAAATGAATTAATTATTTTTCTAATGCGCATCAATGAGATTGACATTATATATGCAGTAATAAATCATTTTAAGAAAGAATTGTGCAACTCATGCAAAAATTCTAGTTTGAGAATTATTTACTGAGAAGGTCAAATGGATTCAGTCTAGATTTAAAAGGTGTGCGTGCTTCTTATGATATTATTATGAATGAAATTAAAACTTCAAAGCGGATTCTCCCAAAGCACAAATACTAAATCTCATTTTGGTAACTCAGATAATTAAAAACCTAATTCGCAAGAATAGAAAAACTCTCCCATTTTTATATATTTGTTTTTGGTGATATATATGTATCCCATTTGTGCGAGACTCAACACTTATATTATTAAAATATTTTAAGACATTTATATTTAAACAAATGCACATATACAGCTCTTAGATTTTGATATATTTTACCTATAAATTGTTATTTGATTTTACCTTTATTCGTGTACAATATTTAACATGTGAAGGCTTTTAAAATCATGGAAATAAAAAATAAAGGCATAAACATCTTTTGTACATGTTGTGCATTAGCTCTGAGCATGGAATTAGGTCTGAAGTGCGTGTATTTTTTTTTTTATATAATTATTAAGATAAAGTTTTATGCAATATTGATCTTTCATTTGTTTCTTTCTATATATTCATTATGGCAGTATAATGTTTAATTGTTCTACATTTGGGCAATTTTTTATGGTAAGTAGTTTTAAATAAGCTAATTAACTTTTCATAAAAGTTTCAGACTATTCTATGAATATTATATCATGCTATTTATGGAATGAAAACTTCAAACTCATATTTCTCCATGTTGAATTTTTGTACATATACTGTTATTCAAAACCCTAAGGCTTTTTTGATAATTGAAAAATGGTTTTGAAATTGCTTATATATGTTGTGAAATGTATGTTTTGTAAAACTGTTCATGGAATTAGCTCTAACGTGCTTAGTACTTTTTCTAAAAAATTTCAAAATTTAAATTAATGTTTTTTTGGTAATTTTTGGAAGTTTAACTATAAAAAAATTAATTAAAAAAAAGGAGCACCAGCAGAAAAAAACCCATGAACAATTTTATGTAGTATATTATAAGGTACTTGGAAAAAAAATTTGAAAGAAAAGAGATATATTTAAAAAAGCCTTAGGGATTTAAAAAATGATTAAAAAAGCTAAAAAAATTTAAATTTTACAAACATTTTGCAACAAATTAAAAATTTTTCTTATAGAATTATCATTTAATATTAAACTTTATGATATACAATTAAAACCAAACATCAAATTATAAAAATAAAAAAAAAATGTGAAGATGGTACCATATTGCCTTAATGTTCTTTTATTGATTACATTTATCTCTATTGAATATTTGTTAATGTATTTGTATTTGTCAACATCAAATTGTTAGGCATTTCTCTAACATGTTTCATGTTAGTCTATAATATTAAAGTTAATTGGTTTTATAATTAATTTCATTTTATGTTTTATTTTAAATTAAATAATATACACATATATAAGCCAGTATATTTTTTTCGTATATATTGGCTTATGCACATTCTGGTATTGTATATTTTAAGTATTTATTTTCCAGTCTTTTGAATTATATTTGTGAATTAATTCAATATGATAGCAAGTCCTTTTATTTTCGTATATGTTCTTGTTGAGGGTTTCTTTGAAAGGTTTACTTTAAGAAAGGTTTTCTTTAGATACTAATGTTCTAATTAAGTAGACATATATCTTCAAATTTATACTAAACCAATTATGATTATTGTTCTACTTCTAAACACGAGAGTGGCAATTAGGGTAGTTTTTTAGCTAGTTTTTGCTCGGTAGTATGTTAAGGGAATCTTGCATCGTCTGTAATTTACCATTAATTATTATAAAAATTGTTTGCACTATACTCTTTGACATTAAGTTAATTTCTTGTGTTCTTGTGAATAGTATGTATTCATATACTTGTTTTTGCACCATTTGTTGAACACAATTATCTTACCAAAATATGTAAATGCAAAGAAATAATTACGAATATATCAGATACGAAAAAAACTATTTCGACTTGTAATGTAAAAATTTTCAGAATTTTTTACACGATAATAGGTACAAAACAAACATTTACTGGAATAAAAATAAACTTAAAAATGTGGATCTTAACAACTGTTAAGATATGGGCATTATACAAGATGCAATAATGAACAATCCTCATAGTAACTATTTAAATAAATATCAGAGAACTAAAATAGGTTTAAAAAAACAAAATAGTATAGTTTTGGATTACAAAATATGGAGACTGTAGATTAAGACATGCATTATGGTAAATGAAGACTAAACTAAAGTAAAAGCTAATTTTACTCTCTACAAAATTTTAAGAATATTTATGAATGATTTGAAAACCATGCAAATTTAAATATGTTGCACACTAATCGAATTATTCAGTATACATACTGTATGACACTAAAAAACTCAAAAACAAAAATTAAATAGAATTAAATTCATTAATTTACTTAGAAAACACAGCATTTTAAACTATTGAATTTGTTCCTAATATTAAAAAAATATATTATGCAAAGGAAATTACTTTATTAAATATTTAATACTCTTCCTTGTTATTGACTAAATGTTATACACCATGGTAGAAACATTTTGCAATCAATTAATTAAAACAGTTTTAAAGTTTTCTAATAGAATTGTGACATTTATAAAAAATAAGAGAAGGAAAACTAAGGCTAATAACTAAAAGAAAATGTTGAGAGACAGTTCAACTATTAAGAATAATCTTATAGAAAATTGTAACAATTTTGACAATAGCACAATATTAAGCAAATCAAATATTTTACGTTTGGTTGTTGATGTTGCTGTTGCTAATCCTCCAGGGTCTGAGGAAGCAAGACAAGATCAATTAAATCGCTGGCTCTCACAAAAAGTCCAGAACAAGAAGGGGATCCGTGTAGATATCTTTGCTTGTGAGCTCCACGCAACGCTTTGTGTGTTCAGGGAAAGCCTGGAGATCTTGACACCTTGCAACGATGGAGATATTTTTGTTCCTTGAGAATGAGAGGCACTTGATATGTCCCCTAGCAAGACGAAAAAGTGTAATCTGGGAGCATCTGTCTCACTTGAGGGCTAGGGCCAGAGCGGGTCTATTACGCGCATACCAATGATGAGAGAGAGGCATCCTCCACTCCACCAAAAGTTTTGAGATTTTTTTAACGAGTATAATTCTAGATAGGTAAGGGCGGTTGTGAAAGGAATTGAAAAATTACAGCCCTCTTTTGCTAGTTTGTCTGCCGTAAAGTTCGACGTGAGATGGGATTCACTCTAAATGAATATCATGGTGCAGCGATATATGTTTCGGTTTGTATAAGAGGGAGACACTGGTTTTGTCGCCAACAATAAACCATTTGTAAAGGTGTTGGAGTGAAGAACTACGGCTATCGGAGAAAATCCAAAGATCACAGTAATTCTTCTTCGATAGAATGGCCTCAAGTCCCACGTCAAAGGCTATTAGTTCACTTCTGAAAACTGGAAAGAAATATGGATTGCGTTATTCAGAGACAAGTTTTCCTGGCTCGTATCGATATAGATACCATTACCAGTCTGGTTAGATATTCTACTACCAACAGTATAAATTTTGATTGCATCATTGGGGGTGTTGTTAATGATCTCCAATGCTAAATGTCTAAGTTGGCTAGAGACAAATTTTTTCTTAATGACGGGTAAACTTTAGTTGAAGTGGAAATAGACCCTGGAGTGTCCTTCGGAAGGATTCAAGCTATGTTGTAGAGAACAGGGCTCTATTTCTCCAGTAAGAAAGTTCTGGGCCCCAACTTGGCTGAAGGGGTTGTTTTTCTTCAGTTTATGCCCGTTTACCCAGTTATTCAGGTATTTAGACGTTTGGTTTTGTTTGCCGAAGCTAGAAAGTTAAAGTATTTGACCAAATCATATGATTTTACGTTTGGACTCGATAAAAATAAACTATGTATATTACAGAGGAATTATTAAATATAAAAATAACTTTACATAATGTCATGGAATATATATTATAAAATATCTTATAAATTCTTTAAAACACTAATAACATTTAAAATAAATGGTAATATAAATGCAAATTTTCTACACTCAATAATGCATGAATAAATCTTAAAGTACTGTTAACTTTCTAACATAATTAATCATTTAAATATATCAGTATACTAAAAAAGGCTTTTAGATGCAATAAGAATTGATTGATCCATTTTTTAATGTAATATGCCTATAAAATTGCAGAATTTGCAAGATAGTAAATGCAATGAATAAAAAAATTTCGTTGATGACAATCACCAACATGAAAATATTGGGGATCACAATATTGTAAAGGATAATAAGTTAAGAGATATGAGGACTGACACACACACACACAAGTCTATAAATATATGATTACAAGGTTAAAACAAGGTTATCAAGCATCTATCACGTAAAGATATAGAACTTTTGGTTTCTAAGAAGGCTATCAAATAGCATCGTTTAGTATCCCTCCGGAGGTACTTGAAATAATTAAATACGATGTTATATAAATCAGGTGAAGAAACATAACCTTATAACAATATTAGCATGCCTTTGAAAGATATTAAACAACAATATTAAAAAGCTTCTAATAGACCTTACAATAGTTTAAGTTTATAAAGTACCAGCAACTTAATTTATCATTTGTAAATATTATTATGGTTTACTCCTAGACTAACATTTTAAGAATAATGCAGCTTTTATTCAATCTATGGTCAGGGGTGAAGAAATTATAACAACCGCATTTCTACATTTTATAAAAACTTAAGAGAACATCCATTAAAAATTTTAAATATATACATATACTTTAACTTCTAAATTTCAACAAAAGGCTATTAAATTCTGATGAATATAAAGCATACAAACCAATCTAGAAAAATGATTCAAGAAATCCTAAGCTCACACATACACAGGTAGTAATAAATAAAAATACCATTTCTAGAATTTAAAAATGGTAAGAAATGAATTTAGTATGGAAGATGTAAATAAAAATTATTCTATCTGTAGTTAAAATTTCGAAAATAAATATTTTTTTAATTATATCGATAATAATAATATGACTAAAATGCTTTTCCAATTTAATTACTTGGGAATTATTATGATATTTTTAATTCACTCCTTAGATTAACCCTACAAGAGAATTTTATGTACAACTGTAACTTATTAACGAATTAAAGATTTACCCCAGGATGATAGTAAGTAGTTATCATCTCTACATATAATTACACTTTTTTGAAACATTTTATGTAACGATGCTTCATAGTATTTTAATCCTAGACATTTGAAAGCAATTAGTATAGAGTTTAATATGGATTAAGATATATAGACAAAAGAGACCATTTTGACAAAGTACGACAGTGGGATAGTAATATACATATATCAATATACAGAATCCTTATTAAAATTACATTCAACCCCTAAAAGATTCCTGGTACCACACATTGGTCAGAAAAAATCCAAAAACTACAATAAAAACATTATATTTGTTTAGAATAAAAATATCCAAAATATTTAATAACCATTTGTCCTTATAAAAAAATACCAAATTGGATCAATTCAACTTTTACCGCTTATTAATAAATATAATATAATTTTCAATGTTGCTCAAAATTCTCTTTATTTTAAAACTTTCCTCGTGAAATCACAAATGGTGACATAGTGTAACTGAAGACAATAATACTTGTAAAATACTTATTTTTATTATTATATTGTTGTCACATTGCATAGAAAATAATAAAAAAGTATTTTTAATATTAATGCATAATTATTGTTTAAGTTTATATTGTTTTATAAGCATTTCAATAAAAAAATAATAATGATTATCTATTTTTCTACTAATAGGCCTTTCTTTTTCAAACTTGTAACTAATATTAAGATCACTGAATGTGGTAATAAATGGTTTATTTTCTTTTAAGTCAATCAGTAATCTAAGCTTTTGCGAATGTTTTTTTTTATATGAAGCGTTTTTAATTATGATGGATTAAGAAAATCTATCCATGATATTCATTAGGAATTCGCTCAAGAATATATAAAAATTTGGCTAGCAATAAAACAGGCTAAAATCTCTTTTTTAAAATAAATTTCCTGTTTATAATATTTATAACTACTCCTAAGTACTACAGTGCATCTTTTTTAATTTACAACAAAAAAAAATTTATTTATTTATTTTAATCTTTAGTATTCAAATCATATTTGTTCCTCAAACAAGGTGCATTAAAAATTGTGTATGTATATATTATTAAATGTGTTAATAAATGCTTCATATTACGCAGAAAATAATGAATATTTTTCTAGAAGACTTCCAACATTTTGATATAAAGTGTTGTTGTCTGGAAACTACTGAAACGGTGGAAATTATATTTTTCTTCTTTACACACACGCTATATGTTCTTTTACCACTTGGAAAAGACGAAATTGTGTTAACTAGTTCCCCCACGCGATGGTATAGTTACTTCAGTGAAAGTGTCAACTTTTAATGTTATCTTGTCTTAGAAAAGGAAGAGTCTGTTAGACGAAGAAATATGTGAACTACAAATCTCTTGGATGTAAATTAAATTATGTATGTGTCATGTTCTGAAATATCGTTTTATAAAAAGTTACATGTTACTGAACATTCCCTAGTTGCAGAAGAAACATCAAAACACTTATATTCCTTTAGAGAAACTTTATTAAAATAATATTATAAACGTAATGTATAAACTTTTATTGAGTCTAGTTTAAAAACTTACAGGAAACAAGATTTTACAGTGAGAAATAATGTAATTTTTTTCGATATTTAAATTGTTTGCAGAGTGTATTATTTTCACCATCAAAAATACAAAATACAAATGTCATTCTCTTTTCATGACTATAGACATTTTAAATTGGTTATAATTGTGAATAGTAGAAAAATTTGACAATAAAAGAAATAATTATTGGTGTAAATATAGTTCAAAAATAAAAATAAGAATACTGCTTTAATTTTTAAAAAAATTAGATGTGTTATATAATTCGAACTAATTATCTAAAACAAACAATTTTGCGGTACATATTTCTTACATTGCAATAAGTAGTGAAAATGTTTTGTAATTATTCGTGTTAGAAAATACACATGAGAATTGTACAAATTAGAGAAATAGGATTTAGAGCTATTATGAGCAACGCAGCTTTCTCTGTCTCTTAGATTACGAAACATTAAAAAATTGTGAAATTATTATTAGTATATCAAACAATACTAGTGTATGAATTACAGCAATATGCTTTATATTTCATTTAGTTATTATAAAATCTTCCAAATCCCATTAAAGTATGTTTATTTATTCACTATGATGTAACAACAAGTTTACAACCTGAAAAAAGTTATGCTTAATAAAATTATACTGCATACTTTTGAATTTATATAAACGTCGCTAAATTAGAATTTTCTTAAAAAATACTGCCCTACTCGTATTTGAAGCTGTTTTACATTATTTCTTTTAACGTATAAAAGTAAAAGAATAGCATTATTTTTGTTATATGCTACCCATTTTGAATTTCAATTATTGATTAATTAATTTGAATTAAAATTACTTTTCCGTTATCACATTAAAAGTAAACAGTTCTTGAATTAAAAAAAAACTTTTCTCATTACGTTAAAAAGCATCTAATGTTTTTCGTCATCTTTATGTTGTATATGTATGAATGATTCCTTTAAGAAAAAAATTCATACATTGCGGCACATTAGGATAGCAGGTAATGCTTCCATTTCTTCTACATCATAGCGAGAGTAAAACAAAATAGGGCGTGATGTTTTTTCTTTTGATAACTAAACCCATAACATTATGAAAAGAATTTGCATTTTTGAGCCTAAATCAAACTTTAAGGAAATTAAAAGAAATAGATACTAAGAATTTATATATATTTATACTTAATTATTTCTTTCAAACAATGATTCTTATAATTATCAATGATATTATTAAAGTAATTTTAGAAAATAACAGTAATTATAATCTTACTATTAGTTTCCACAAATCTAAGCCTCTCATAGATTTAGAAAGAAAATTACATTAATTTTAAAGGTTCATTGTAAACACAAACTAAAGGTTTGCCTCAAGGTGGCGCTGCTGGCGATAGTTTAGCAAATTTCTACTTACATTTTTATGAAAATAAATATGTTATTAATAATGACTATTATATTTTTAGATATATTGATCTAATTGTTTTGTTTAAAAATAATAATTTTTTAACAAAAATGTTAGCTTTTATCCTGATTACTTAAACCTAGTTAAAATTAATACTAATCCATTTAAAACTAATTACTTAGATAGATCATTGTATATTAATGATTATAAATTAAATAGTAGTATTTATATGATAAAAGAGATACTTTTGATTTTAACATTCTTAAAGTGCCTTTTTGGAATTCTAATACATCAATTTCTATATATAGAAATATTATTTCTAACTATATTTATCAGAACAAAATTTAGTTAATGACAAATCTAATATATTTTAAAATTTTAATAACTTTATTAGTTACTGTTTTGAACATGGATACCCTACTACTCGGTGAGCTCCTGAATTATGTTGGCCCGGTTTCTTACGAAGGTTTTTAGTTGAGAAAGGGGCTTTTTGATCCAAGCTAGCACAATGCTGGAATCAGTCCAAAGATAAATTTGACTGATATTGATTTTAAAGGCATCAAGGGTCCTTTTAAGAAGCTTTGATAAAAGTACTGCACCACAAAGTTCCAATTGTGGTATAGTAATACTTTTCAGTGGGGCTATCTTTGATTTGGAGCAAAGGAGCCTAACAGAAATTTGTCCACTTGAGTCAATACATCGTAGGTAAATTGCAGCACCGTAAGCTTTTTCAGACGAGTGAGAGAAGCCATGTAACTCAGCTCTGATTGGCTTATCTTATAGACAATAACGTGGGATGGTGAGACAGCTTATATACTCCAAAGCATCTATAAAGGATTTTCAATAGGAAACTAAGTTCGAAGGCAACGGGTCATTCCAATCAAGTTTCAATTGCCACAAAGATTGGAGTACGATTTGGCCCTTGTTATTACATATCCAATCTGTCCAAGAGGATCGAATATCCTTGCAATTGTAGAAATTACTGATTTCTTTGTGACTATGAGACTGTCACAGTTTGAAGTCCTGGGAGAAATCTTGAAAGCAAATGAGTCTGGATGTGGCTTCCACAAGAGTCCTAGGGTCTTGGTCTTGGTTGAAGAAGAATAAGAAAGGTCTTTATCTTGACACATTGAGTCTGGTAATAGCAATGGATTACTAGATGACCACTTGTTAAGTTCCATTCCAGCACCCCTTAGTAGTGACACTAGTTGTTCTTGGAGTTTTCTTCCAGATTCTAAATCATCTGCTCCTGTAAGAAGATCATCTATATAGACATCAGACATTATAACATCGGCAGCTAATGAATATTTGTCACCGTCATCTACGACAAGCTGTTTCAAAAATCTTGTCGCAAGGTATGGCGCACTTTTGGTGCCGTAGTTAATCTGAAAATCTTCACAGGACTGTCGATTTTATTTTTCGAAAGAATGCGTAATAAATCCCGCTGGGATTCGTCAATCAAAATCATTCTAAACATTTTTCTAATATCTGCTGTTACCGCAAATTTGTGAGCTCTAAAGTTTAATAAAATTGAAAAGAGGTCCCTTTGTATTACACCACCATTCAATTGTAAAGAATTTAGCGATTCCCCTGAAGTAGTAGCGGAGGATGCATTAAAAACTACACGTAAGGGAGTTATTTTGCTTTCGTGGCGGTACACACCATGATGAGGGAGATAATAGACAGCATCAGGATCATTATCTTCTACTACTTCTTCCATGTGTCCCATTTCTAAATATTCATGTATAAAATTTCTATATAATTCCAATATTTTTGGATCTTCAACTAATCTTCTCCACAAGGAGTTAAGTCTACGTAATGCCGTTAATTTCGAATCTCACAAGCAACTCGGATCCTTCGACAAAGGCATTTTTACAATAAAACGACCAGTTTCACCTCTATTTTAAGTACTCGTAAAGTATTCTTCACATAACTTTTCTTCTCTACTCATTGTAGGAATTTCGAAATCAGGACAATTTTCAATTTCCCAAAAGCGTTTGATACTATTATTGAGCTCATTTACATCAGTAACTAGTCCACAATAGCTCTTGTTAGTTTAATTATGTGACATGACGCCACTAGCTACGTAACCGAATACTGTATCTTGTAATATCAACTTCCCTTCTGCTAGTTTTATTTTCCCATGATTTAGAATTTCAAAGAAAATTTGATTTGATAAAAGCAAATTGATTCTTCCAGGTGAATAGAAATTCTCGTCCGATAACTTTATATATTCAGGAATTTTTATCCCACTAATATCTAATTTATTTGTTGGAGTCAAACTCGTAATTTTCGGAACAAAAAGAAATTCCATTAATTTCTGAAACTGTCTATTTTTATTCGAAACCACGGCAGACACTTTCTTTTTATCATTTGCGAAGTCCCGTTAATACCGCAAATAGAGGTATTTACTCGTTCACTTTGCAATCCCAAAGCTAAGACGGCATCCTGTGATATCAAGTTACACTGACTCCCACAATCAAGAAGCGTCCGGAGGGGAAAGAGTTCCCCGCGGTTGTTTTGACAATAAACTATTGCGGTGGACAGCATCACAGTTGAATGACCCTTAGCATGTCCTACGAATTCCCCCCTTTCGTTGTCAAATGATTCAACATAAGGGATAGTTTGTTTCGGCTTGAAACATTCGCTGTTTACATTTAGTTTTGTTTCCAGAGTTGGCAAAGTTTCGCTAATTTGACTCCTTTGGCTATCGAACTTCCTCTCAAAATTTCTACACAAAAGTGAATTGTGCCGCTTAGAGCAATTGTGACAATTCCGCGAACTTTTGCATAGAGCTACTCTATGAGAAGAACTAAAACAATTTATGCAAAGATTGTTCATTTTCACCGATTTAAACCTTTCATAAACACTTAAATTATTAAATTTCTTACATCTAAATACTGGGTGAGGCTGTTCTTTACAAAGTACACAGTTTACTGGATCCAATTTAGCTACAAAAGATTTCGTTTTATAACTTCGTTCCGATGGAACAGCTATTGCATTATTTGTTTGGACGTTTTCTAGTATTAAACAGCGTTTTAACAAAAAATCCATAAAATCGTCCCATTTAGGCAGTTTGGTAGAAGCTAAGTTGAGCTCATAATTTTTCCTTGTTTCCTTATCTAAATTTCTTAAAATTAAATGTATCAATAGTACTTCGGAAAATTCGTTTAGTTCTAATCCTACCATTATTAAACCTCTTAAATGTTTTTGACAACAATCTATTAAAGTTCTTAAATTTTTAGCTGATTCGTGAGTAAATTTTTCCAATGATAATATTTCACTAAAATGACTATTTATAATAAATTTTTTATTCTCGAATCTCTTTTTCAAACATTCAAATAATGAAGTATATGAATCATCAATTGTAATAACATCCTTAGCTATTCCAGTAAGCGTAGATTTTAAATAATATAATTTTTGAGAATCTGCTAAATTATTGTTCGAATCAATTAAAGAAATAAATTGTTCTTTAAAATTAAACCAATCATGACAAGAACCATTAAATCTTGGTAATTGAATTTCTGGCAACTTAATATTATTAAAACTATTTCCACAAGATGTAACATCATTATTCTTCAAATCAATTTTTGAAATAATATTTTTAATCCTTACCTGGATATCTTCGCAATCATCTTCTAAATCCAGGATTTTTAATTCAAGTGGTTCCAAGTCACTGTCCTTTATGACACTACTTCGTAATATTCATTCCGAATATCCCTCAATTTGATTCTTAGGGTTTTCAAGGTATCCATTTTCGATTCCAACTTTATTTTATCCTTTTCGTCCGGATTGTTAATGAAGTATTTTATACGTGTGAGCTGCGCTTTAACAGCTCCACGTTTGCGGTTCAACACAACTAATATTTCTTTAGACAAACTGCTCTATAATTATTCTAAAGATCTTACAAGTACTAATTTTTCTAAGGTTCGACAATTCCGCGAGCGGACCAATGTTGCCGATATAATAATGGACTGTAAGTTTTAACAAAATTTTAATGAGCGAAAACGGATCCCAACCATATGGGATCGCTATACTTTTCAAACTTAATACAAGGTTACAACAGTTGGCTCGGAGCAAAATCTATGCAAGGAATTTTCGCCAACTAGCGCCAACAAGGGTTTTAAGTGAAATGACATTATGTAATAATATTTCTAGGGCCATGGGTAGCGTAGTGGTTAGAGCATTGGACGCCAGACCGGAAGGCCTGGGTTCGATGCCACCAAATATCCACCGAGTGCACACGGAGTACGTGCTCTATAAATCAGTGGGTCCGAATGGTGTCACCATCTATCGTGAGCAAAATCGTACTGTTACCTTCGTAGACTTAATACTTCGGCTAACGACAGGCGTATCTCTAGGCCGTTGCCATGATGAATTTCGTGGGCCTAGGTCTGTCTATGTCAGACAGATGGCATAAGTAACATCAACATATTTTTAATTATTTATTCAGTTACTCAATGGATGGCGCTACATGTTTTATAAAATTAACAATCCTTATATTATATTAATATCACTGTGTATTTTGGTAAGCCATTTTATTTCCAATAAATTTTACATTAATATATTTAAGGTTTCTAAAAAAATGTACATTTATAGACTTTTATTTTATCTTAATTTAATAATTTTATTTTTATGCGGTATATCACTAATACTGCAATTTGCGGAAAAAATTAACTTAATGTTATGTTCACGAGGTAAGTCTTATTATCTAGTTTTTAATACAACGACTTTAGCTCTTTTCTAGTAAGTTGTCTATTAAATTTTATCGTTATATATTATTAGTTAGTACTAATGTAATTTAGTTGGTAATAATTACACATCTATAATGCTTCTTTCTTTCCCTATGACCTAGTGTACAGGCAAATCACAGGTAAAGGTTGACATGGTACAAAACATTGTTTAAACCTGCGTTCTTGGTTCCTAAGGCCAAGAGTTTGCTACTGTACTACTGTGGCTAATATTTCGTACTCTATCTTGGCTGATTATATATATATATATATATATATATATATATATATATATGCGGACCGTCCCCAAAAGCCCTCGTGTAGCTGAACAGTGGGACGTTAATATTTACTAAACTCTAAACTAAATATATATATATAACCTTACCAACAAAAATGCCTTTTTTAGAGAAAAGAATTCAAAAATTTTATAATCTTTCCCAATATAGCGTAAACAACATTCAATATAAAAATGTTCATCATACATAAAAGAAATTTCAAAATGATGTTTTTTAGAGCAATAAACAAATTCCTGGAAATTCATGCAAATTATCAGAAACAATATGAATTTCTAATTATTTTTTTTAATTTGGGGAATTGAATGATTTTTAGTGACTTCATAATTGAATATATAAAGAATATCCTAATTATTTTAACTATAAAAAAAATAATTTTTAAATTTAGTTTCTCAGCACGTGCAATAATTATTAAAAAATAACACACAAGACTGAAAATAAATAATTAATACAACGTAATTAAAATTACAAGGGGAAAACTTGATATTCTTTAACTTAATTTTTCTTCGGTTTATTTAAATTAACAACTTGTACGGATCTATAACAGTAAATGTTTTAAATCAAAACAATAAGCAAATTTATTTTATTTTTATATTTATAATGATTGAAGAAAAAATTTTCTCCGCAGATTTTTTCCTTTGCTTAGTCATTAGTTAGAAAATTAAATTAGTGAAAATGATATTTTGTTTAAACAATATTTTTCGTTGCAAAAACTTTGATTTATAATAGAAAAAACTTAAATATTTATGCTAAAGAAAATGCTGAATAAAAAAGAGAAAATTAGAAAATTGGTTAGTTTAAAAAAAGGTTAAAATAATTTTCCACACACATTTCTAAGTATTAGGAAAAAATAAGATTTAAAGGAATTTTTATAACGAATTGATACTTTTTATTCTTCTGTGTTAGGAATAATAAAAAAACAACTACTTCAGTATCAGAAAAAACTTAGTTGTTTTCTCTGAGAAGAAATTGTATATATTTGGAAACTATTTTTTTCTTGTTTTGAAATATGAAGCTTTCAATTTAAAAAAAAAATTAAGGAAGTTTAAGTTTTTTAATATGAGTAAATTAAACTTTAAGTAGTAATTAGTTTAATTAATTTTTTATTATTATATGCATAATTGTAATTTGTAAGCACTCTTTTATTTTTTATGTTCCTTATGAAATTTGTGCAAAATATTAATTTAACATGAACATGAAAATATTTTTATTAAAGAAATTAATGAACTCTAAGCCTTACGCGATGTAAATTTTTGTTTCCCCATTAACAAAACACCCATATAGATTTTATCATGAGATGAAATAGGGTATACGTTTCAAATTCGTTTATAAATATTTTTTGCCAATATTGTGTATGACATTTCAGCTTTTATCAGTTAGTGTTAATTTATACTTTGTGCTTTGTGATTTCACTTCACAATTTTCAAAATATGGATAAAAATTGTAATATAAGAAAGGAGGGTATGACAGCCCAGTGAGTCATCATTGACTACATACATCTTTGTTATAAATACAAAAAAATTAAAAATTATATTTAATAATCAATCTTTTTTTTTTAAATATTTACCAAAGCAATTCATCCCTAGATATACAAAAATACAGTCTAAATTTCAAATGGAAGTTCCAAAAATCTTTGAATAACTCCTAATATCGTGTGAACCTTCTTGTCAACAAGTCATCGGTAGTCTCAAGCAGAAACAGTCAGCCATACAGTTCCTAAAGCCGTCCATGACAGCAAAAGTTCTGCCATTGCAGGAACGAGCTAACTTTTTGATCATGTTCGATAGGCTTCGTGTCTAGAAATCTAGATACCTAAATCAGTCGGTGCAATTTTCAAGAAGGTTTCACCTATAAATCACGAAGTGTTTTGCCCAGGTGGCACGACAAGCTGTCATCATTGAAAATTCTATTGTTTTTTCGGGACTCGGAAGTCAAATATCTGCAAATGATCTCCAAGTAACTTAATGTAACCTTTCTTTTTGGTTCAATTTCATCAAAGTATCCAGTATATACACTATAAGAAACCTGCACTATTATGGAACCACCATAAGCTTGTACAATGTCTTGATGACAGTTCTGTCTACAATCACTCAGAGTGAGTACAACATTTAAAACCTATCATCAAATTTTATCTTCTGGAATTGTAACTCAACTAAAAAGCAACACTTTGAACACTAGAACGTCTGTCGGTGTCAACTGGACACCAGATCTGATTAATGTGTTCTCCTTTCCTCATTTTTGCGGGGAATTTGGAAATTGTTGACTTTAAATTATTATTTTAAATTATTTCCATTAAACAAAAAAGTGTGGTTTTAGGTTAATTAGAAGATATTTTTCAACTAAATATACCTAGAACCTCCGCTAATGTTGTTTCGACACCAAGGCAATTTATCATTATAGATAGCTGTCGTTCAGCAAAAGATAGTTCCTTAAGTAAATAGTAAAACAAACTTCTTTAAGTACTATCACACATTTATTTGACCTTGGATGCAATGTAATTGGGTTCACAGTGGAAATGAGTAAATTATACTAAAATTTCTGTGTCTAAATGTTTCGTTAAAGAGCATTTGCTTAACTGCTCACAAAAAAGTTCCAGATTGCATGAAACTCAAAAAAGATCTGTATTTCCCTAAATTTTATCATCATCCTAATACCGGTACCACTCTTACTGTGTATTAAGGAAAGAAGCAAAAAATGTGGTTGTGATGAACATACTTCATTCAAGAATTGTAAACGATAACACAACAAAGAAAAGACCGGAAACCGTCAGTTTCTACAATGGAACCACATATGTAGGTAATGTCGATCAAGAAGATGATCTGTACATACATTTTGCTATGTTTTGGAAATTGCAGCAATCAATTTTTGGATTATTTATTGCTTGGTATTGGAGTAAATCTATTTTTTAAAAAGGGACTATATACAAAACTTAGCTAATGAATTACGTTAAATTACGTAACTGCCAGACATTTGAAAAATAGGGTAAATACTAAATTTAAAGGAATTACAAACTCGCTAAGTACAAATGTGTAATGGGAATACAACTAAAAAAATGCGTGTCTTTTTCATGAAACTGGTGTGCGGAAAATGTGAACAGGCAAAATTGAATAGCACTGTATCTATTGCAATTGAGGTATGTATAAAACAGTATGCATAGAAATGATAAATAATGATTAAAATACTTGCCACAAAAATTATAATTTTGCTTATTATACTGATATTTATGAACATTATTGCTTTATTTCATTTTACAAGTTTAAGTAATTTCTTTTATTACATTTTTAATGATACAAATTGTCATAATATATGATAATTATATGGAATAATATTAAAAAGTCTTAAAACTAAACCCTTCTAAACAGTATATATAGTCCTACACTTATTTATAGTTATTACAATTATTTTATATATTTAATATCGTGATGTTGACACGACACCAGTGGACGTTTAAGGGCAATCGAAATCCCGGAAGTTCTAGCGCTAAAATACTGGATAGCAGAAAAAGTAAAATAAGAATAAGAACACACACACATATAAATATATATATTATATCAGTTCAGAAAGTATCCGATCCAGCAGCCTTTTTTTTTACGTTACACCAAGGGAAGAAATACAAAGGAATCAGGCCCGACAATCGTGAAGGCTCTTTAACACTACCATCATACCATATAATTTGTTTTCCAAAAAATTTTTTAGAAAGCTCTGCTATCTGGTGTGCTGTTGCAAAATCACTTTGGAACCACAAGGGCCGTAATGCGGGGAAATATATATCATTTAAAATGTCTAGTATGATATATCCTGTAATAGTTAATGGAATATACGCTCCCTTAATGTATCTTTGTAGAACACAGGTCCCAGTATGTGTTCTTTCTAGATATTGCATCGTACGTTATGGGACCAGAGCACTTGGAATCTAGTGAACAATCCTCATGATAGATTTTCCATCATCCAGTAGTGAGCATTGTGTCGGTTTAGTAATCTAGTAAACTGCAACAGTGCCTTTTCTGATCAAACAATGTTGGACAATAAATCTTAGTTGGACAAAAATCTGATCATTTTGATGTATACAGTTGAGAGTTCACTTTATTTGTGGGAAACACACACAAATGTCATTTCGTTCTAATTAATGATCTAAAACTCTTTTTCATTGGAAATGTTGATCTATCTCTTTTCGTTTCCGATATGCAATGCCTACCTTCTAAGTTTCCCCATCAGGAGGTGCTATTGTAATTTGCAATAGGTCGAATGTAGTCATTTTACAATATTGTACTCACCTGTGTATCATTTTCTCCCACCGTTTTTATTACACACATATATCAGTAGAAAAAAAAACATAATTAACCTTTGCAAGAAATTTGGTAGTACCCAGGGATTTAAATTAATGCACATAGTTGTCGTCTTTGGCAGCTAAGCGGATTTAGCCCGCTTAGATATTGGATTTAACTGGGTTTCTATGACATAGAGACACGTTATTCTTCGTTACTTCAAGTATCTGCTAAACTTCACCGTTGTAGGAGCTAGAAAGAGATATCGGCCAAGTTTCTAAGTGGCCTATGACCAGATGTTTTTCAATAACTTCTTTTGGCCAAAATTATTCCTTCTTTCTTTTAATTTTCTTTTAGCTTGTTATGAATGAATCTGTAGAAACTAGAAACATGTGCATCATGTCCTCCATGCTTTGCTGCCTGTTGAATTTATGAAACTGATGCTTGCGAAAATATTTTCTATCGCCTCTTACAACAATTTGTTCTACCAGTAAGACAGAATCATTGACAAGAAGACCATCGTGTATCAGCACTTTGTGGAGGCACTGAGGCATGTGGTACCAAGGATATAGTGCTACATAAAGTTGACAGGCAGAATTCTTTGAACAATTTTGTGCGTCAATTTTGTGCCCAGAAGCTATGGTGGTCTGCACCAGATGAAGTTTTGTAATTAAGATTTCACCAATCCCTGTGATTGATGAGGCTACTACTGGGTACCAGAAGAATTATCTAGCAGTATTTCCTTCATTTATGGTACCAAAGAAAGGTTTTGGAGCATCTACCAAAAGTCCCATTTGGTGATGAAATTTTACTGCCTTTTTCATGTATTCTCTACATATCTGTTTGCCTTTCTCAATGACCTTTTTTTTAATATCCAAATTATAAAATATGTGAAGAAGACACTCAAAACAATTTATCTTAGCCTGGAAGCTGGATATAACCAGTTCTATAATCTCCATATCTATTTGCCTAGTTTTCATAACCTACAGGTCATTTATAGAGCTAGGATTCGAATAGCACAAGTGAGAGTTTTGAGAAGAGGAATGCGCTATCCAGCTACACAATTTTTTCATCATTGTCAATGGCAAAAGTGAAATGTAGCTGTACACATTCTCATCTAGCGTCACTGTGCTGGGTTGGAGAAGGGAGATTTGGTTTTTGATTTTTTTCAATTTCCTGCTTTACAAATGTTTATCTTTAATACAAAGGAAAAGTAGCGGTCCATTCTGTGTGAAAAAAATGTTTTATTAGAGAAATAAGAAGACTTAACAAGAGTTACAACAATACCAACGGCCAATGCCGAAAAAAATCATTACTTTGGAGATTGCTGAATATAGCAGCTAAATTAAGAGTCTTATGTAACTTAATTGTACTTAAGTGTATCACTTGTGAGATTGTCATCCTGTGTCATTCTCAAATGTTCTAGTCAATTAAGCACAAAATACCGGCATATGTTTGTGGGAGTTACATACAGTGTTAAATGTTACATTTTTACAATTTTTAATCAAATTTGAACCGAATTTGAGTCATAAAAAGGCATTGTTTACCCATATGACAAGTATTTTTAAAGAAAAACGCGAACAGCTGTAAGATCTTGTTCAGATGAAACGATAGAACTTCCGACTAAAAAATAAAGCTAGCAGGTTTTCGTCGTAGGTCTAACAAACCTGATCTAAACCGCCAATTGTTCGAGATTTCCATTCGCGTACTTACTAAAACTGATTACAACATGGCTAGGGAAACTACGAGGACCATAAATCGAGGATTGTTGGGGTTTTTTTCGTGCGATTTCATTTTTGTGGTTTCCGTGTACCAGATCGGGAAAACTGCCCACTGAGTGACATCGTAAACAAGAGGGGTTCGCGACCCATTGGTTGCTCATGTCATCATACCAGGTGTACGGTCCGCAGAGCAATGTCGAATACAAAAAGATCTCTTGCGTTCTCCTTGGTTTCAGACATGGATATGCCCATCACGATGCTGCATACTGCACCAGAACTCGACCGTAAAGACTACGAGGTGCAACTTTTGTATCCTGTTTTTTAGCGGAGAGTAACCACCAACAATGCTCGTTTCTTTGCTTTTTTAAAAAAAGCCGCAATTAGGATCGACATGCAATCAGCCCATGTTGCTCCAGGAGATGCCATTGCATTATCTGTGTGTATATTTATCATGATGCAAACAAGCTCATGTCTCAACTCAAGGTCCTAAAGGTCCGTGATGTGGCTGTACAGTCATGCAAGACTGGCCTCAGAAAATATCTGTATACTCGGGCGTTAGGGATGAGGGGAAGTGCTGAGATCTTGCATCACGCTCAGAGTATGACCCTCTTTAATCCATAAATTCCATAATTACATGGCAGTCTTTGGATTACGACCAATGCGAGTACCACGAAATGATAAATAGCATCCTTGCTTTCTCCTATCGGATACTTGCAAGAGTTGACAGATGATTCTTATTCTTATGTGAGGTATAAAACTATCCTCTCATAACCAACCAACATTGAAATATGACTTCCTAACGAGAAATTGGATGCAAAACTTTCTTATACTAGATAATGTGAAGAATACGGTTAAAAATGTTAATCATTTGTATACCTCAAAATCTAAATCCTTTCGTGCGAATTCGTCACTAGTAAAAAATCGCATTCGTGGTGGTGTAATTTGACCGAACATGTCAGTGTCAGTACATGCGATTATGTGTATTGCATATATATATATATATATATATATATATATATGTGTGTGTGTGTGTGTGTGTGTGTGATTTACTACAAAAATGAACACTAGAACATAAATTGTATTTCACAAACTAAAACTAGTGCAATTTATTACAGACTTTATTTAATATTCACTTCAAAAAGGACTGCCTTAAATGAATTGATAAATAAAAAACTATTTTAATCATAATTCAGCAAATTCATTCAGATGGGAAGGGAATTCTTACTCCAAATAGTGTTCCCCTTATATGTAAAATCAAGAATAACGTACTTTTTTGCATCTACATTGAACATAATCCAGATACACAAAAACAATTTGTTGAATTATTTACTGAATCATCAAGGTTTTCTCTTCACAAACACACATGTTATTCTAATTTTGCCTTGTCAATTTGATATTCCATTGTTCGAAATCCAGGTAAATATTTTCGAAAAAAAATGGCTGCGAGAAATAAAAACATCTCACATGTGTATTTCAAAAAGTGCATTTTCAGGGAACATACCAACATTCTTTTTAAAAAAAAATGTAGTTAAAACTATAAGGTTGGAATATACGGTATATATATATATATATAAGGAATAAGATATACGTCACAGATACTCAAGAGCTTTATAATTTATTTTGATAAACGAATTCATTTTTTATTAGCGAGAATTTAATGTGTAACTCAAAGGACACGTACATTTCGTATTAAAACTATCGAAATAATTCAGTAAATTACTAAGTGCAGTTAAACACTTAATGGTATTGGGTGAGAGATGTTAATTAATATGATTATATCCTCTATTTTTAAAGTTAATTTTAAAACAACTTTTGCTCAAAAATTCTCATGTTTTGTAATTTTATTCTCCTAAAATATATGAATGCGTTAATAAAGTGTAGCACTTTAACAGAATTTGCAACTCGACGTAATCCATTTTTTTTTTAATATGAAATAAAGTTTCGATAAAACTTTTGCAATGAAGGACAATTTGCCTAACGTAGTTTACTTTTTGTGATAGAGATTTTCACAAGCCGCTCGCTTGTTGCTCTAGGATAGAAATTTGTTTTGGTCTGCGGGGTGACATATGTCAGAGAAGGACAGATCTAACTTTATTCTAGACACGTAATTGACGTAGGCAGCGTCAAGTATGTCTTTTGGAGGGGATGTACGAGTAATAACATTCAGTTCCAGATCGTTCTTGACTTTGATTTGCCATCGATTGCTTGAATATTTCATATAGAAGCATTTTCCCCCATATTTCCAGAATAGAGTTTATATATATAACGATGCTGGTTTATTCTAATATAGACTAAAACACCTCTTGCTCGGTAACTATAAATTTTTTTCTTTTTTTTTAAGTACCAGTTAATATAAATAAATTTCACTGCATTTTACATATATTGATTACTCAATTAAACTCTACAGAATTCTGTGAAGGATTTTTAATTGAATTAGTTATCGATTTATGTGTGTGTGTAATCTTAAATATTCTAATAAATTAATTTTTGGATTACACTGAAAATAAATGCTAAACATTTATGAAATAGTTAATTCTTAATTATGAAGCAAAATGCGCAGAATGTTTATCTTCAAATAATTTGCTAAAACTACTGATTTAGATTGTAGCTTTGTGTGGTGGAGCCAGCAAAATCTTACAAAATAAATTATCTTATTTTAGAACTTTATAATACTTCTAATTAAGAAGAGAGTAGTTATATATATATATATATATATAGTTATATAATGATAGTTACAAAAGAAAGATCACATTATAAAAAGATAGATATAGAGAGTTGTGCTGAGTCAATTAGAGGAATATATATATATTTAGGGTAACATATATCAATAGAATTAGAGATATTTTTGATTCGTATTAATTTGGAAAGTTGCATCTTATACTTTTATTTACACTCATAACTTATGTAACTTAACTCATAGCTTATTACTTAATAAATTCATTACTTGGTACTTTTTTACGTTTCTTCTAATTTACAGCTGCGAGGCTGGATTTTAGGGGAGTTTTATTGACGGAAAAGCTTACACAATTTTATGGATATTTTAAAAGAATTCATCGATTGAAGGAAGATGGCTTCAAGCTTTAATTTATAAGAAACATAATAAAAAAATGAGAAATGAATTTTGATAATGAATGATACATTAGGATAGATGATTGATAAAAAGAACGATAGTTAATTTTTATTCTATTTGTGATTGATACTACTGTGTTTAATAAAATTTTATTTATACATTACCTATGCATAGCATCATTTTTTTTATTTCAGTTACTTCCTGCATGTATAATACATAAAATTTTGCTATACACTCTGTCACAAAATATGTACTCCCAGAAGAAGTCAAGCTATTATCACGAAACTTGGCAAGAATGTAGTCTGGTGAGCGATACACAAATGATTAAAATTTCGACACCAGAGAGACAAGTTTAAGCGTGCAATGCACATCTGTGAGAGTTTAAAAGTATAATTGCTTGTGACATTGGGTTATTCAAACAAATCTGCTGATTTGGATGGACGGTATTGGGGCTAAAGATGCCTTAAGACGTAATCGTTGACAGTACGAAGAAATGTCGGACTTTGAGAGGCCTCAAAGTCCGACATTCAGAGGCCATCTTTGAATTAGGCATATCGGCCTCCATATTGATCTGATCGATATGGTAGTTGCTCGGGGTTGTCAACAATGGATGGTCTACCATCTCACATCCCAGGAACACATATACACTCAATGATCTCGGAATCATCAAGACAGCCACGTCTTCACGAACAATGTCGCTAGAATTCGTTCAGCGGCATTTAACACCTTCTTGACTTCCGGTAGTACCAAGGGAAAACATTCGAAGAAGAATAGTTGCAGGTATAGGGAGCCTATATCTATTAAGACGCCTACCTTTGACCACACATCATAGGCAGTGCCGATTGAATTTTTGACAATCTCAGGCAATTTGGAGTGAGACCGAGTTTAGAAGTGTGGTCTTCAGTGAGGGATCCAAATTCAGTGTCAATATTGATGACCAGTTTATACGCATGATGAGGCAGTCAAGTTACCGGTCTGGTCCAACATTTGTTTTCCAGTAGCATATTGCGATTACACAAGGAGTGACAGTATAGAGAACGATTTGTTGGGACACACAATCACCTCTAGTCATCTTTCAACACACTTTGATGGACGCAGTTACGTGGACTAGATTTTAACACCAGTAGCACTGCCTATGCTATCAAGTCACCGAAGTGTCATTTATCAGCAAGACAATGCTTGTCTACATACTATGCTACTCTTCCAACAATATCTTCAAAGATATGACGTACACCTGTAGCCTGCTAGGTCACCCTATCCTTCACCAATAGAGTATGTCTGGGACGTACTTGGAAGGCAACTGCAGCTGTCTATAAATACTGGTGAATTAAATCTCCAGCCACTAAGATTAAAGCATGATCTTCCACAGGATGATTAGGTGACCTCATTGATTCGATGCAACGCCGTGTTTTGGCTTGTACAGCTGCCCCAGGCGGATATACTACATACTGATTTGTACCTTTTCCATGGCATATTCTTATAATAAAGCAATATGTTTTTCTGAATTTGCAATCACTTGCTTATCTCCTTATTCACTACTTACATGTTAAGTTTCGTGATAGTAGCTAGTTTCCTTCTGGTGCCTATGTTTTTTTGTGACAGAGTGTATATATGTGTGCAATTTACCAATATCACTTACAATTAACTGTCAAAAATAAATCATTTTTTCATGCAGTATTACGTTTTCTAAGTTTACTGCATGTTGTTATAACACCAAAAAAGTAATCGATTTCTGAGGATCTCATATTATAATAGTTTTAACCATTTTAACCTATTTAAATATTGCAGTTCAGTATATGGATGTAGAATCAATATATAAAGAAATATTTTTGAGGTAAAAAATGTATGTTCAAATTGTAAATATAACTGTTTAGTCATTTTCGTAGGGGGATGGTTTCACAAAAAATTTCTTGTCTTCTCATGCTCCTGAAATTTCGATTTTATTCATATGAAGAAACTAAAAGTTTTTATGTTTATTTTTTCTATTCAGCATACTATATGATTGACAGGAGTAGCCTTTTTATTTTCAAGTCCTGTAATATTGCTGTCTAACATTAACTAATAAAAAAAGAACTTGTATTTTTCACTAATACTATAAATGTAATTGCAATATATGTATGTGTGATATATGTATTGCAATACATGTACGTGTGTAAAAAAGACAAATTCGCAAATACGTGCAAAGAAAGTAACGATAATCGAAAAACAGTGAAACGGCACCAAACAACCCAAATAATGTTTTTAACTGGTTACTATGTGACAAAACACGATGAGAGATAACTACTGATAATTTGTAGATTGTAGAATTACTATGGATATCAAAAAAGGTCTCCACACGTCTTAGAACAATTTCAATAAAAATATGAATTATGAACGAAAAAATGGACAACCATTCATTCTCAATCATTTGCAACAGTTCTTCCTCTGTGTTTCAACACGCAAACGACAATCAATTACTGCTCTCGATGGGTGAAATATCAGGAAATATCTGTAATCAGGGAAGCACCTGAGTTCTTTTCTAGGCTTAAAGACTCATGCGTGCAGTGTAGAGTTGGGAATTCTCTTGCTGAAAAATAGAATTTTACACGTCCTGAAAAACGGTACTACTACGTACTATTGTAGATGTCCACATATTGTTGTGTTATCGAAACGTCAACGATACAGACTAACAGGATTGTCTAAGGTGGGCGTTTGTGCAACAACCCAAGAAGTGAAGTTGCCACGTAAGGTTCCACAATTACAATTGGATTGGATTTTTATAATCACAGTGCATTGCTGAAACAAAGGCATGAGTAGTTTCTAAAAACGACTGTTTGCCGTTGCGTCTTGCAAGTAAATCTAGTCCGACACCATTGCAAATGAAAGTGTCAATGCTGTAAGATAAATGATCGTTTTCATAACTTGAGTTATGTTTAAAGGCTAATTAGTGAATATTGATACAGTTCAAAACGGTAGAATGTGGCGTCTAGTGTAATCATGTGACTAAAGCCCCTAAATTTCGTTTCACAAATTCCAGAAATTCAAAAAGATTATTTCGATTAATTCCTTTTTAATAACTTGCCTCTCATTATCCATTAAAACTTATATCAGTAGAAAAAGGAATTCAAAGTAAAGTGGAGGATCGACATGAAAGCTGAAGGAAACACTTGTAACGGGTCTATTTGCGCTTCTTCTGATCCTCTTGGGTAAAGTACTATTTTTAACTGTGATTTCAGTTGAAAACCGCTTTTCGTTGAGAGGACTTGTTTTTTTGTAAATTGGAGCTTCTATTTAAGTACTATTCGTGGAATATATAGGCAAAGGGATGGTTGAAAATTGAGGTAGAAGAAAGCATAGCGTTAGCGACCGGTGGTCGTCTAGTTAATTCAAGAAGGAACAATTAATCAATTGTTGAAGTAAGATCACTCAGGATAATAGACGAGTGCTCTTATTTCTATTATGATTAATTTAATAAGTTTGAATCCTCCTCGGGTTTAGTGATTTAAGTGCATTCTCAGTTAAGTTGGTAAAGTATATTAAGTGATACAGTCAATAAAATTGTCTGGATTGAAAAGTGGCTGATCTTTACTCGAACTCTCTCATACTTATAAAAATGAAGCACTGGAAACAATACAATTTTAGAAATATAACTGATACGCTTGACAAGATTTAAAAAAATAATATGCTGTCCATCCGGTATAGTAGTTAGTGACGCTGAATGCGGTGCCGTAGGGCCTGGGTTCGAATCCCGGAGAAGGCATGGATGTTTGCGTTGTAATCTTTCTCTCATGGCCTTAAAAATTCCTTTTTTCCTTTGTGATGTGTGCTTCATGCTTACTTTTGTAAGCATCCGTGTGATACTTTGTGGTGCACCAGATTTATAAATGTTCTCAATAAAAAATTATCTAAAATACTACGACGTACTCTTAAAGTTATGAAGGGCGTGGTCTACTCTCAGCCCCACCTAGAAGTGTGGGCGGAAGTGAAGGATGACTAACCTTATTCAATCAATTTATTTATTAAACACTCAAAATATCAACAGACAGAATTCTATAAATTCAAACTATAAGAGATGTTCCTTATAAGAGCAATAGAAGATTTAACCACGAGAAACACGAATTATGAGGAGACTTCTTATATATTGATCCTCCTTTTTGGGGGATCAATCTATTACTCTAAATATCTGAGTTATAATTAAACTATGGTGACCAATCGTCACTTTAATATCTTCATCTATCTAATCTCTGAAACTCTCTATCAAATATACTAATTCCTGATCAGTAGCAATCTCTCCTCGGAGACAGATTCTCTATATCTCAATGTACATATAACTCCTTCTATCCATCCAATTAGCTAGAAAACTTGGACTATATAAACCGATCTAATCAGCATATCATGGTTTATTCCTCAAAAGGTTGGTTGTGATTAATTTCAAATTGATAGCCCAAAGATTTCCCAAGAGTATTAGAAGAAAAACGCGGATAGATCTGTCACAAAGTCATTATATTCATCGTATTCTGTATCGGACATATTATCAAGTATATACATTTGATGTGAAATAGTTTTGCATGCTTGAAATTCAGGCATGCTTGACTTGCAATATAATTATTAATAGTTGTTACAATTTAAAGATTGAGAAAAAAAACTTCCTCTAATATAGTCCATTTCCTCTCTGTTGGAAAAAAGCTATGATTATCCTGATTCCCAAAGTGAACGACGTCCGTATCCCTAATTTAGACAACCTTAGGTGTATCAGTTTACTGTCAACTTTGGGTAAATGTTTTGAAAGACTCATTATCAACAGAGTGGCCTGGCTTTTACTCAAAGACAATTTTTTCAGTAAAAATCAATTTGGTTTTATGCCACAAAAATGTACCGAGGATGCCTTGATGAAACTTAATGAAATTGTTTTAAAAGGAAAAAAGAGAAATTTTCATACAATCCTGGTTTTCTTGGATATTAAAGGAGCTTTTGATAATGCTTGGTGGCCTGGTATTCTGGGCCTTTTAAAAAGATCTAACATCCCTAACAACTTATTTGCCGTAATTTCCAGCTTCTTGAAGGATAGATCTGTGACTTTATCTTTAGGTCATTCCTCAAAAGAGAGATTTTTGAACAAAGGATGTCCTCGGGGATCCGTTTCTGGACCTTTTCTCTGGAACATCATTATTAATGATTTTTTGGAAAAAATCTTGGCTTTCTCTTGTGAAACGATTGCTTTTGCCGACGACTTACTTCTTTGTTTTCAGGGAAAGTCTTTTCATGATATAAACAGACAAGCGCAGCTTAACCTTGACTTTGTATCAACCTGGGCAAATAATTTTAAAATAGAGTTTAATGCTGTCAAGTCAAAAGTTATGATCTTGGAGAAGAGAGAAAACAACACCCTCACAAGCAACCTCACCCTTAATGGAATTCCTCTCGATTGTGTGAAGGAACTAAAATATCTTGGTATTGTCCTTGATAGTAAATTCTTTTGCAAACAACATATTCTGCATTGTTCAAATAAATGTGAAAAAATTCTGCTAGGGCTTAATAGGGTTGCCAGAAATAGCTTTGGGATCAAGTCCAATGTCTCATCCCTCATTTATAAACAAGGCATTATTAAATTTATCTGTTATGGTTCAAGAATATGGGGATCTGCCTTGAAGAAGAAAATAAATTGCCGGCTCTTGCGAAAGATTCAACGAAGAATACTTCTCCGAGTTATTTCTGGGTATCGAACGATATCCTATGATGCTGTGTTTGCTATTTCGGGCTTCCCACCTATTGACATCTTTATTATCAGAAATAATGAATTCAAGAGTGCAACGAAGAACTGTACCAATAAGAGTCTAGATGGTCCCCTGAGATTTTCTGTTCTTCCTCATCCTTCTGAACGATTTCCCCTTAATTTTGTTAATTACCGTAAAAATATTGAAGACAACTTTCCTGTTGTCTGCTTTACAGAAGGTAGCAAAATTAACAATAAGGTTGGCCTTGCATTTGTTATCTTCCAAGATTTTATTGAAATTGAAACTCACCAATTTAGAATAAGAGATGCATGTAGTGTGTTTCAGGCTGAATTACTTTGCATAGCTCAAGCAGTCTCTTGGATCTGTAATAACGAAAACCTTTCATCGGATTTCTTAATTTGCAGTGATTCTCTTTCATCTTTATATGCCTTAAATAACATTGATTCTCAAAATCATCTGATTGTTCAAACGCAAGTTGATCTCAATTTTCTTCGAAGCAGAAGTGCAAAAGTTTTCTTTTCTTTTGTTCGAGGTCATACGGGAATCTATGGCAATGAACGTGCTGACTGGCTTGCAAAAGAAGCTACAAAATTAAGCAATTTGATTCCCATGAGCATTTCGAAATCATATTATAAAAATATTTTTAAGGAAAAAATTATTTCTGATTGGAATAAATTATATCAAATAATGCGCTCGTCACCAAGGAATTTATTCCTTCTATTCAGTGTCGTTTAAAGGCTAAACACTTCCATCCTAATTTTATACTTACCCAGTTTCTAACTGGGCATGGAAACTTTAAAGCCTATTTGAAGCGCTTCAATTTGTCACCTACTGACCAGTGTTCTTGCTCCAGTGACACAGTCCAGGATGTCAAGCATCTAATATTTGCTTGTGCTAAATTATCTTCCGAAAGACGTACTCGCATGAATTGCCTACAAAAGAACAATATAGCGTGGCCTCCTCCTTTCTCTGCATTTGTTCAGAGCAAGTCTTCTTTTACATCGTTTTGTTCATGTATTTATAGCATTTTTTCTCGTATTGTTTAGATTGTAAATTTAAATTTTTTTATTATATTATTATTATTCGTGTTTTTTCTAACATTTACTGTGTATGTGTATGAATCTGTTTTCTCTTCTTTTTTTTGCAAGTGGGTATATATATATATATATATGTCTGTGTGTATATTCTTAAGTATTTGTGTGTATGTATGCTTTTTATGCATTTGTATTTTGAAAATCTTCTTCTGATCACACATATGCTACCAAACCTCCACCATTGTATAATTTTAGTTACTGAATGTCTCCGTTTTTGCACGTGAGCAATCTTGTATTTTGTTCTGTTTATTGTATTTGCATCCCTTCTTGTTTCTTTTTACCTTTTGATTCCCATTTGTGCTTGTATACCTGTACTTAAAACTTCCTACCACTATTGATTGAGTATTGACTTACATTTGTAAGCCTTGTGTTATACTTGTTGGCACACAAGGAGTCTAAGTAGAGTTTCAAAAAAAATATAGTCCATGCTTGCTCTCAGGTGGTGATTTATATGGATATTGAAGAGTGTGGGGTTTCATATTATGAGCGTACTGGATTATTGCTGTATTATAAATATGAGTTCAATAAAATTGAAACAGATCCTCATAGTTCATTTCATGAATGGTCACATAACGAATCAGATCACCTACTACCTTCTCGACAGAAACGATTTCTTTCTTCGAAAACAATAACTTTATTAACGAAATTTAATGGACTTTATTAATGAATGCTTTGACGCTAGTGGGAATTACTGAGAAACATACTGAAAGACGTCTGGAAAGGAAACACTCTTTTAAAAGAAGTTACTTTTTTATCGTAAGAGACATTAATGCATATCTGGCTAGAGTTGTTTCAAGACATTAACACCTATCTGGGTAGTCATTTTTAGACATTAATGCATATCTGTCCATTTTTTTCCACATTTGAAAATTTAATTTTCTCTTTCCTAAGTTCAACTGTTTTTATATATAACCTTCTAAATTAATAACACATTATTATTCGTGATCATTTGTGGTTGATGGAGATTTTGAAACCTTAACCAAAGAAACATAAAGATGCATCATTAGTAAAATTTACACATGTATTTGCACGATCTATTCTGATATAGGGACATTTTTAGCAAAATTAAGAATTCAGATAACTGTACATAAAGGATTTCTTCAAACTAAAAATCTCTTTACCAACGATGACAATTTTCGAATTGAATAAAACTTTTCATGTCAACATGTAAAAATCTAATTAATCAATAACAACATTTAATCCAGAAGCTGACTTATCATTCTCACACCATAATATAAACTTTTATTTCCATTTTGCCTTCATTAAGAAAAATCAAATAATTGAGATCTGTAAAACTAACATTTAATTAAGAAACTGGCCTCCTTTTCTCACAACGTAATAAGTTTTTTCTCCCATTTTGTGCCTTCATTAAGAAATATCGACATGGAGAGAAGATCTGTATAACTAACTTAAATATTTAAACTAATTGGATCGCGTGGGTGTAAAAAGATTTTATTTTACATTTTTAATACTTTTAATTTACAGAATCTTTTGTAGTTAAAAAAATTCAGCTTTATCACGAAACTTTAGCATAAAAAAGATCAAATGTTAGAGATCATTAATTTGTAATATCCACATAAGTATTCGTGTTGTAAAAAAGATTCAATGCAGTATTCAGAATTGAATTTGCTTTTTTTCTAAAATGTGAAAACAACTATCAAATCATTGGAGATTTTTCTATAATAAATTTGTGTTGAGTCTATAAATTCGTGATTAAAAACTATTACCATTATAATTGTGAAATTTCTGCTTTCAGTAAAATTTTATCAGGAAGCTTAGTAAAGTAACAAACACAAAACTGATTTTAAAGTAATTAAAAATAACAGCCTTCATCCTCAAAATTCTGAAACTTTACACAGAAACAAACCCATTTTACAATGGATTGCAAGATTTTGAACTTTTTAGAAGTTCACACACACAGACATGGAGCATGTGTGCAATCATGCACCAGATATTTACAATGGGGAGAGATCAAGAGAATGTGCTGACCAGGAAAACTACAGAAAACCCTTTGTGTTTAGTTAGGTCAGAAAACGAGTGGTACTATGTTGTCTTGCGTTATGGAGTTGAAAGATGACATCCCCCAGACCACGAAAATAGGGTGTAGTCACTAGGCTTAAGATCTATAAAATGAAACGATTGTGATGAATCGAAAATCTAGTGTAGAGTCTGTATGATGATATTGAATGCAATGAGGCCACGTGAGTTCTCTTTGGTGACACCAGACACGAATACTACCTTTCTTGGTTGTGTACGCAAAACCAGGACGTGTGAAAAAAAACATGGTGTCACTTATGTATCCAATTTTATCGTTAAGAGCACCACTGTACGCCGTATCCATGTTGTATTGTCAGGGGAAGCCACAATAAGATTCATTGTGCTGGCAATAAGTGCTGCTCCCTGGCGTTGTCATAAATTGACTGTATAGATCCTTGTTATGATTCATAGATCCCTTATGTCCTGCAAGTCCGACCAGACAATTTATCTGTCCTGTCATGTGATAGAGGTAAGAAACCACTGAGATTCTGCATAATGTTCAATGTAGCCCTTCTGCATCTACTGGTTCCATATTTGAATAACATCGATTCCTACCAATATCGGAGAATGATAAACCGCACTCTCGAATTTTAGATTTGTGTCTTCCCTCTCTCATGGTGTTGTAATTTAAATGGATAGCAGGACATTATGGCCACTTATTTAATATTCTGAATAGTCCAGTTTTTGTATCGCAATGAAAATTCAAAGCCTGTCATAAAATAAGATTTCTTGTACATTGTTGATTTATTTGAAATGTTATTGTTTTGATGGAAGCTTGTCAAGAATACCATCGGAAGCGACCCTCACTTATTTCCCTAACTACCCGTGGTACCTCACGATTTGCTCCAGGACTCTAAATTACTTTCATTCAATTTCTACTAATTGCTTTCACTCTTTCTTTATGTATATTTAATAAAATATTTTCTATTTATCCAATCAAGTTCAAATAATTTTTTTAACTTGTAGTAGATGACACGTGATGTTAATACAGCTTTTTCAAATATTAAGTCATTAATTGCCAGCTAATTAATTTACTTAAATAAATCACGGTTTTCGATACCAACAGATTCGTTTCCATTGTTGTAACAAGGTAACTGTTAAAACAATGATAAAAGTTGGCGTCGAAAACAGGTTTTTCAGCCAAACTAGCCAAACCGGGTGTGCACTGTTACAGCAATGCAGACGAATCATGTTGTATTTATATCAATTATTTCACTCTCTCCCTATGTATATATATATATATATATATATATATATATATATATATCTTCTTCAAATTTACAATCATTAATAAAATATTTTCTATTCATCCATTCAAAGTAGGAATTGTATGTGTGTGTGTGTGACTTAATTTTTTTTATATTACTTGTTTTTCCATTTATTGCGCAGAGTTATTACGACACTAAGCGAACATTTTACTGAAGCAGTGGTTTTAAAAATGATTCGGTCCATTTTAATTCTCTGCTCGATAAACCAATTTGTGTCTCTTTCAAAGTTTCTGTTATATCTCGTAATTTACCATTACAGCAATTGTGTCTAGACAAACATGCACTCTGAAATCCTCTTTAACTATGTTTCAAAAGCGGTTCGCTCATCTTAGCAGTGATTAGTTACAACTGTAATTGTGTCTACCTAAGATGTATTCTGTGATTCAACTCTTAACAAATATATATTCTCTCAAAAGGGAGTGAAAGAAAAACAGATCTTTCAAGTTTTCAGAAAAAAAATAAGAGTTTTATATTCAAAAGTAGGGTAGCTGCATAAAATGACCATGTAAAATAATTCTCGACTCACACCTAACTTGGATTAATGTAACAAAAATTTCCAACACTGATGAATTTTGTAAAAGTATTTTATATTTAATATTGGTCCACAAATTGTGCCAGCATTTAACAAATTGACCAATAACAATAGTGTGTTGGTTTGAAGTTTGACTTTAATAAACAATAAAAAAATGTACAAATTAACACATAATTCCTATTTTGCATAAATTATCATTTTTCTAGAATTATCAAAAGTTGTCTTTTCACCACCTTACATATATACTTCATCGGGGGAAAAGATAGTAATGAAATCGGACAAAAGAATAGCTAATAAGTACGAAAGAATTCAGAAGTAGGGTGTGAAGGCCACATTTGGCAATAGACATTGTCTTATAAAAAAATAAGTCAGAAAAGGCACTCAATTGACGATGTCACTACGCATGAAAACAAAAACAAAAATATATCAATAACGTTTCATTAAAATTTTTCTACGTCCACGAATGAATATTATATGTAACGATTTTTCAAAAAATGTTTACTTTTTGTATTTTTGGATGAGAAGCATATTAATGAAACATATAAATTAAAAATTTTTTTAATGTATCTCCAGACGATTCTGCATTTGATGCCATGGCTTAATTCAAATAGAGTCTAAGCATTAAAAAATGCATACTCAAGTTTATGAAACAGCGAATATTGCATTTATATTTCATGATACATTCTGTTAAGCAAGGATGAACATTAAGTCGATCGCGATCGACTGGTGGACCACCAAGACATTTTAGTGTGACCTCCGTAACGAAAACCTTAGATGCGCATACTAAAAAAACATATTTATGGAACACCGAAGCCAGCGACACTGGAGAATCGGCTTTTCACAATCGATGCGACTGTGTTTACTTAAGCAAAGGATTCGGTAAATATGCAAACAACACTTGTACCTTCGTTGGAGGCAAACGATAACACGTTCACTGCCGCTGTAGGAGAAAAAAGTGACCACTGCGATATCAGCAGTAGAAATGAATTTTTCACCACCTGCTGACTGAAGGGGTGAATAAATGTTGATGATCAGCTCTTTCCGCCATAGCACGAGATTGGCTACTGAGTCATCCTACACCCGTGCTTTCATGGGATTGGGTTCTTGGGTTGATTGATACTCCGCGATGGAGCAGCGAACAAATGTAAGGACATACTTTGGTTTCATCGGTTTTCCTAAGTTCTCTGGTCGTTGTATTGAATACTTTCAAGCTCCATAGAATACAATCGCTCGTAGTTGTTCAAGCATTCAACTTGACGATTTTGTATTACTTGTGTTTTTGTAGTGACAATAGTAATCTGTCATGTTTTAAAAGAGAGATACAATGTCGAAAACAAGTATTTAGAAAAGAAAACAAAATTTTAATACAGAAGGGCCACACCAACGCCACAGGTTGGACTGCAACACCTTAAAACCATTAGAAGTAGCCCGTACTCTGGAAAAGTTCACCCACCCCTGCTGTTGAGGGCTTGAAATAAAATAAAGTTATATAATCCACTCTCAGTTTTAGATTCACACATCATTATTTTTTCGCAATTCCGTGACAGAGCATCTTTCAAATTGTGATATCTACCTGTAATGCACTTGGAACATTCGATGTGGTATTGAAGACTAAAGAAGATGGGTTTCAGCTCTGACACATTGGGAATTTAAATATTATACATTTTGTATTATTAAGTAATAAAATATTATACTTTACATTTAGTAGGGGAAAATATTTGCAAATAAATTTTTATTACATCTGGATGATTATTTCTAGAGATGTTGATTATCAGGTTTTTTAGAATATACATTGATTTTTTTAAGGTTAGGGGAAATTCCAAATTTATACCCATAATAATTTTATAGCTTACCCTTTTTTGAGAAAACCGTACGACTGAAAAAAATATCTTGGAATGCATGAGCAAAAACATGCGAAATTATGTACTGTGGGCCTAAATGTTGCATTTAACTCAATTTCTTAAACTATATAAAACTATATTCAAAATAATTGTTTTAAAGCTATATATATAAACAATGACTAATTAAGTCACAATATCATAAATCGTCAATGAACAATTCTCTTAAATGGAAGTCCAAAACACGTTTTACCATGAAAAGAAAACAAAAGTCAAGTAATTGCTTGCTAGTTGCATAAATAAACAAATAATTTATTCAGGACAAGTTATGTGATTTTATAGGTTCTAAACATATTCTTCAAACACAAGTAGAATCTGAGATTCTTTAGAAATATTTCGTTTACCTTCAAAAAGCTACGGAAATAATTTAATACAGCATTCACTGGAAGTAAAGTTTATTGTTCAAAGAATGTGCAGAAATAAAAAAAAAGAATATTTATGGATATTTTACTCTGCTCTTCTTGGTAAAGCGTGTCTATAATACAAGTTTACTCCAAACTAATTGCTTACACATTAGACTATTTTCCCATATCCCCTGTGGTTTCACTTCTAATATCCTGCCAAGTAAGTGACATTTAAAAATATGAATTATAGTGAATAACTAACAAATTAATAGCTCTCTGAAAGTGGCTCATGCTGACGCTTCAGTAGACATAACTTCAACAACTAGACATGATGCATGATTTCCGTAGCGCCAGACGTCAGTTTTTTCGTCTACAATCTACTGACGCCAAGTTGATTATTGATTTTGTGTTGACTATGAATCACCCTAAGTCATCGACTTATACTTGTAATCATCTTAATGTAATTCCTTAAAAAATACACATTTTGGAATTAGTCTTAAAAAAAAATAATGTTCACTTAGTTAAAAAAGTAGTATTTAAAAAAAAAATTAGTAATCAAAAATAAAATAAATATTTCACAGTTTTGCTTTTAATAAATGACTCAATATTTCAAACCAAAATACTAAAATTTTAAGTATAGTAAGATTGTTGTAAGATTTATCTCAGGGTTGAAAAATTAAACTGTTGTATATACAGTATGTGATACAGGTCAAAATTTTATCTTAAATGAGGTTTTATTAATTATTTGTATAGTTAATCGTTTTTTTTAAGCAGATTTAAAACAAAACTTATAATAATAATCATTTGATATTGCTTAAGAAACCGTAATAAAAGTAACATAAATATATGTTGCAATAAACATTCACGTGCTTACAGGAAATAAGTTGAGAGAGAGATGGGTGTGTGCGTGCTGTTGTTAAATAGTATTTAGCATTAGAATAGTTAATGCTGAAATTGACATAACAAATAGATGTAAATCAAAAACAAAAACAAAGTTTGCTTACAGTCAAGGGCGTAGCTACCACCGTATCAATGATACGGAGCCCTGGAGCTACAGGGGCCCCAACATGTGTAACTACAGTCCCACTAACAGGGTTCCAATACCTGAAAAAGGTCCCCGAAGAAATTTTGATACAAGGCCTCCTCTCAGAGCTAGCTACGCAAGTGCTCACCGGTAGAATATTTTTGTACAATATATCTTGAAGAGCTTATTGGAAACAAACTGAAAAATATCTACCTAAAACACACAGTTATACTAATTAGTATGTTATATACGTTAAACCCAAAAGATTTCAAATGTTCTAAATGCACAAAAAGTTTCTTATTGACCAAACTATACAATTTTTTTTCAAAAAATATCACTAAATTGTTAAAACAATATAATTTTTTTAAAACCGAAGAAAATTTCTTGTGATGGAAACATCTATTATTAAGTAACTCAGTATACAAGAAAGAGGAATTTATATGGATGGAAATAATCAAATTAATTAATATGGCTAAATCCCTTTCCGTTTCAAATTTCCTCTAACTGTAAGTGGACATAGATTTTCTCAGTTTTGATGATTATTGATTATTCATCTCACTATAGTAGAGAATTTATTTCTTTTTGGTTTGTCATGGTTCCATGTTCTTGGTTCTTCCGGTCTGATCTTAGGATGCTTGGGATTTATT